>SRMA01026726.1:5319-22919 GCA_007224835.1 Danionella cerebrum | reverse complement strand
ATTTTCGGCTCATAAGACGCACTTTTTCTTCCCCAAAACTGAGGGGGAAAAGTTGGTGCGTCTTATGAAGCGAATGCAAACCGCCGCGAAGTCCGGTAACGGCCGCATGAGAGGTGTAAGAGCTCCGGAGCTCCGGAGCTAGGCCGAAGCCGCGGCCATATTTGTTTACCAAGCGCTGCGCGCTGATGTCATCGCCCATCTCTGCCATTGCGCTGACGTAACGAAAACGGGGGGGAAAACTACATTTCCCACAATGCCTTTGGCATCCGCATCCATACTTACGTCACGAGCAAAACTACAGAGATCAGCTGACTCTCGCATTTGAGTGATCTCTCACGCTACAAACCCGTTTTCTCACGCTAAAATACATTTCAAGATGTGAAATGGGCACAGCTCATAGTTTGTCTGCTATGTTTTTGAGCCTGACAATAAGATGATGATCGATAAGCATCGTCTTCAGTCTGTGAGGGTTTTATTTCCGCCAAACATTCACTTGGACAGTTTCACAATCTTGGACAGTTTGATCCTTTGGAGTTATTTGGGTTTTCATAAGCTGACAAAAATCAAAAGGATTTATATTAGAACAAAAAGCATATGCTTGTTTCCAGCGCTCGCTCTCTATCTCTCTCTCTCTCTCTCTCGCGGGCGTGCGCGCGCGCGCTCGCGCTCGCGAGGTAAACAAAACGATCTCAATGACTGAAACTCTTCTTTAATAAACTCAAACTCAAATCATCTCTCAACGGTACATCCCACACATGTACATACGAGATAACAAACGTAAGTAACGTGCTCTGCTATTAGGGAGTGTTTGTTTAAAGGGGGCTCGACTAAAAAAGTTTGAGAACCACTGTATTATTACTAATGTGGGGCAATCTTACTAGCTATTATTAGTAATGTAGTGACAATGTTACTAGCTATTATTAGTAATGTAGTGACAATGTTACTGGCTATTATTAGTAATGTAGCGACAATGTTACTAGCTATTATTAGTAATGTGGTGACAATGTTACTGGCTATTATTAGTAATGTAGTGACAATGTTACTGGCTATTATTAGTAATGTAGCGACAATGTTACTGGCTATTATTAGTAATGTAGTGACAATGTTACGGGCTATTATTAGTAATGTAGTGACAATGTTACTGGCTATTATTAGTAATGTAGTGACAATGTTACTGGCTATTATTAGTAATGTAGTGACAATGTTACCGGCCATTATTAGTAATGTAGTGACAATGTTACTGGCTATTATTAGTAATGTAGTGACAATGTTACTGGCTATTATTAGTAATGTAGTGACAATGTTACTGGCTATTACGGTATTACTAATGGTGGACTTTAGAGTGATGAGTGGGGGCAAAGAAAAACATTACAGCCTTTTTTTTGTTACTTTTACTGTTTACTGTCTGTTCATGTTACATGTTTGGCTGTTAACTTTTACACAGTTGATATAAAATATTTTACAAAAGTATTTGGTTCAGAATCTTTTTTTATAGATCTTCCTCTTTTAAAATTGGGTGCATCTTATGTGCCGGTGCGTCTTATGAGCCGAAAAATATGGTATATTTTCTAACTTAGATATAAACATGCAACCTAAGACAATGCATTAGCACTGTTAATCATAACTGTATGCTATATGTACTGAAACATCCTCATAATATAAAGCAGGAACACTTTTTTTCAGATGCATTAATAAAACAACATTTACTATTGCAGTAGAGAGTTTAATTATTTAGAAATTAAAGGTGGTGATTTTGTGAACTACCGAAAGCCAGATGAATAGTGCTGCATAAATTATTGTAGGAACCCAATTTAAACCGATGACCTTCAAGAAGTCAAGTTTTACAGTCTCAACAACAATTTACTTTGCCTTCAGAAAACGTACAAATCTCATTAGACAATATTTCCAGCATCTCCTGCTCAAAATTCTGTTCCATCCTCATCCTCCACTGTCTTTCCCTTCCTAATCTGATCCCAAATATGTGCTGACATCTATAAAATATGCATGTGCTTTTTCCACTTTCAGTGCTCAACACTGAGCGTGCTCCGAACAGCATGTCGCCTCTCACTTCCTCTCCTCAGAGTGGAGTGATCCTGGGGCTGTCACCACGGTTACCAGCTCTGATGTCACCAACAAAACTCCCTGCATGTCACACAGTCAACTTTTTATTGGAAGTAACAGGATAAACTGAATAGAAAATAAGGCTTTTTTTACTCCTAAATCATTATCATTTTTAAATGTATGAGGGCAAGGTGTGGTGTAGTGCTTTTTTATTTGTGCTCAATTTCACAATTATCGGGATCTACAACCTCTGTGGGAACCTGCATGTGCCCAAATTTATTTTCTTTGTAAGTAGACTATTTAGTAAGAAGTTAGTACAGATGCTTTTCTGAACATTACTCTGACTTGAATTTCTTAATTTTCTTACCAAACAGCTTTACAATAACGTTGATTCTATGTCTTTTGTATTTGCTGTTGCTTAGTAACTTGCTATTAGTTGCCATCCCACCCCGGAACCATTGCACTGGATGATCTAGGGATTAAATCAAACAAGGCATTGATTGCTTAAAAGGAAATTGCGGCGTGACCAAATTTTGATGTGATGATAAATGAACATATGGTGAACGTTCAGGCCCAACTGCCACCCAAGTGAAGCAGATTGGGGTTGCCTCCATTATGTTTTTTGCCATGGGTATGCCATGGTCACTTGCCAATTTATTTATTATTATGTTGGCTTGTGAAATTTAGTTATTATTAGGTTGCTGTTTTTATTTCTTTAAAACATACGTTTTTTACTCCAGATGGCCTAAACCACAAGAAGTGCACAAAATTGCTCCATTCGCCTCAAAAATGTTCAAAATACTGTTAAAAAACCTCAATTGATGGCTATTTATAACTCGCCGTAAATCATTCAATTTTGTTAACAGCGTCACAAATTTTACAGCATTCTCTTCCTTGAAGCCTTCTGATTCTTGCAGCGAAAAAATTATTTTGATATGTCCTAACATTTTTTAATAATCCTTATTTGTTTTAGGTATGGTTTTCTTCGTAAATGTATTAAATGTATTACTTTGTAAAAACTCAAACAAAGACTGTTAATCGGAGCCTCACAAAATGTATATTATTCTCTTCGTTAAAGACTTCTGCTTCTGACAAAGAAAGATATTATCTTGATATCTCTTACAGTTCTTTTATAATCTTTGTTTGTTTAAGTTATAGTTTTGAGAAATTCTGTGAAATGTCTCATCGACTCAAAAACTGACAGTTGGTCCAGGTGTCACTGATTTGCATAATAAGTAGGTCAAAGGTGTCCATTGATTTTACATGGCCCATTGAAATTAATGGAGTATGAATCCCAAGTGAGCTTATTGTGAAAGAGCTTCTGGTTGACACTGGAAAGTTATACTGACATTAATGAAGCAAATGACTTATCCATTGCTTGTGAATTACCAAAATTTATTAAACCACACCCACTTTTTGACATTACTTTTGATGTCAAATATCTTCTAAATGGAAGAGACATGGGGGTTGCTTTATATTATTCTAAGTGGAAAGTAGATTACAACATGATGTCACTGACTCCTCTATAGCAACCGAATCTCTATCTTTGCTTAGAAAAATGCTAGAGGCATGGGGTTGATAAGTTTCAACCATAGTGACAGCTCAAACGTTGTTTTATGTGAATGACACCTTCATAGCAACCAGACTGGTTGCCATAGCAAACAATTTGGAATGTCTCCATCTCATCTTAGAAAAATCAGAGAGACATGGGGGTTGCTATGAAGTGAATAGCATTATGCAATCATGGGTTAGCATGCTACTAGAATGATGCTAGCATACATGGAACAAACACAGAATCTTCAGAATGTAAATGGAAAATATTTATTGATAGAAGCAAGAAAATACATATGATTAGAATAATATGCAGCAGCAATAAAGCAATCAACAAACTAATCACCGTTCAGTGACATCTTTTAGCAAAGACTATTAGGATAAATATAAGTTTATATCTTCAGAAAGTTATTTTGAATACAATTATTTCTAATGAAGTGAAGCTCAATTATTATGCTCATGAATTTTCTGCTTCAAACTATCATTGGCAAACTCCATGAATGTTCCTCATCATATAATTAAAATGTCAATACAATTAAATTAAACTTTTAAGATTAAAGCTCTGTATTTTGTATTGTCTGAACAAAAATCCTCCAGAAATCAAAAGGCTGTAATGGATCACTTCCTGGACTCCTCCCATCTCCATCCTTGAGTCTGATTCGCTGAATATATAACGATATGTAAATGAGCTGCAACAGCAGATGAATAAAAGCAGGAGAAATGAAAGTGAATTTCTCTTAAGTTTGATAATCCCGAACATGACTTCGACCTCGTTCAGTTCGTCTGGATCTGACGTAATACACCATAAGTAGGACCGTAGCCACGCCCACCAGAGCAGCGAGGACCAATCGGATTATGGCTTCAGTGGGACTGCAGCAGTGCACCGGGTCTGAGGAACAAACAGAAAGTGAGAGGAGCTGAAGGAGACAAGCACTATTATTAGTGAAAGAAACATTCACGAGAGCGTGGTACCTGCACACGGCTCACATTGCTGAGAGACGTTCAGATGCTGAGTCTGGACCATGCTGTTGAGCTCGCAGCTGTAGGAGATGTTCTCTTGATCCTCCAGAGGCAGAGAGAGAGCAATGCTGAGCTCCGACTCATTGATGCTGGAGATTAAAGTATTTCCTCTGAACCAGGAGAGAGTCGCAGCGCTCACATTCACTGAACACAGCAGAGAACAGATCTGCTCCGAGGAAGAGGAACAGTCTCTGGTGACCACAGGAACCGGCCGAGCTGAGAACCAAAGAGAAACCATTCATCTGAAATCTGGTTTATTCCAGTGCTCCGACATCTACAGAACCATCAACATCTCTCACCATAGACTGACACATGAAAGAATCTTGGTGATCCGGATCTCTGGAAACATCTATAATTTCCAGCATGTTCAGCTCTGATGTTACTGATGGTCAGTGTTCCAGTTTTACTGTTCAGTTTCAGTCGGTCACTGAATCTGCCGTCGAGAACATCCTCAAAAATATCTGCAGAGCTTCTAGAGCCTTTGAATCCAGCGATTTCTTCATCTCCAAACTCCCATCGAATCCATCCACCATCTGTTCCAGGGCTCCGAGAGATGGACTCTCCCTCTATTACTGATCTTTCCTCTGCATCAGAAGAACAAACAGAAGAAACTGAAGCAGTTGGGTCTCAGAAAAAGCTTCTGAAAGTAGATTTTAAGTAAAGAGCAGGTTTCTGAATTATTTCATGTGCTTTTAATAACAAAACAAACAAGGAACTCACTCACCGTAAACATAGAGAAGGAAACCAACACTGAAATAGTCGCTCCATACAGAAAACCATCCACCGTGTTCAGATCTACTGTCTGTTATGGTCAGTGTTCCAGTTTTATGGTCCAGTTTCAGTCGGTTTCTGAGTCTCCCGTCGAGAACATCCTCATGATCAGTGAAGAGGTTTCTCTCTTTATCGATTTCAGCAATGGTTTCTCCTTCATACCTCCATCGAATCCTCTCATCCTTCATTATTTCAGTTCTTCCGGAGCTCAGAGAGACTGAATTTCTTCTCTTCACCTCCACTCTCCTCCATCCTGAATCACAAACAGAGAGAGAAACAGATTCTGATTCACAAATTCATTCAGAGAAAGAAACAAATCTTTGAGATTAAAACTAATCAAAGTAATATTTAACTCACCATCGACTCTCAGAGGAACAGTGTCGTTTCTATCTCTGGTCTGAAGTAGATAAAGTCCTCCATGATCGACCGTGAGGTCACTGATGGTCAGAGATCCAGTCTGATCCAGTTTCAGCCGGTCTCTGAATCTTCCATCAAGAACATCCTCAAACACAGAGAATCTGTTTGTTTTCGCGTCAGTTTCAGCGATTAAAGTTTCTTCATCTCCAAACCTCCATCGTATCAGATCTTCATCCTTAAGTTCATTGAGACCACAGCTCAGATAGACAGACTGTCCCTCTATCACTGACATTTCATCTGCATCACAAGAACAAACAGAAGAAACTGAAGCAGTTGGGTCTGAGAAAAAGCTTCTGAAAGTAAATTTTAACTAAAGAACAGGTTTCTGAATTATTTCATGTGCTTTTAATAATGAAACAAACGAAGAACTAATTCACCGGAAACAGAAAGAGAGAAACCGACAATGAAATAATCGCTCGATACAGAATATTCTCCGCCGTGGTCAGATCTGAAGTCTGTGATGGTCAGTGTTCCAGTTTTATGGTCCAGTTTCAGTCTGTTTCTGAGTCTCCTGTCGAGAACATCCTCATGAACATTGAAGAGGTTTCTCTCTTTATCAATTTCAGCAATGGTTTCTCCTCCATGCCTCCATCGAATTTTCTCATCCTTCATTATTTCAGTTCGTCCAGAGCTCAGAGCGACTGAATCTCTTCTCTTCACCACCACTCTCCTCCTCCATCCTGAATCACAAACAGAGAGAGAAACAGATTCTAATTCACAGATTCATTCAGAGAAAGAAACAAATCTTTGAGATTAAAACTAATCAAAGTAGTATTTAACTCACCACGAACTTTCAGAGGAACAGTGTCATTTCCATCTCTGGTCTGAAGGAAATAAAGTCCGCCATGATCGACCGTGGTGTTTCTGATGGTCAGAGATCCGGTCTGATCCAGTTTAAGCCGGTCTCTGAATCTTCCATCAAAAACATCCTCAAACACAGAGAATCTGTTTGTTTTCGCGTCAGTTTCAGCGATTAAAGTTTCTCCAAACCTCCATCGAATCAGATCTGCATCCTTCAGTTCAGCAAAACCAGATTTCAGAATCACTGAACCTCCTTCAACAACTTCCTGCTGCGATCCACCTGAAGAACAGATTAAACCTGATTTATTAAGCTTCTCTACATTTTTTTCTATCGAAAAATATATGAATATTAATCTGTGGATGTGACCTTTTTATAGTAAAAACTTTAAATATTAATTCTAATACTGTGTATATGTGTATTACACATGTCTGTTTATATATTAAACTTTTAATGTCCATTCGGGGAAATCTGCATCAGTTATGGATGTGGCAAAAAGGTATTTTTACGAGTCAATGTACTTTGCAGTAATTCTTTGAATTAAATTGAAATTTACCCCACAAAATATGAATAAATAAATTACTACCAACCAAAAATTTGAGAAATCAGCTTCAAAAACCTAAACCAAGACATGTTTTCTGGTCTCTGTTGGGTCTTTAAAGTCTCTTTTACTCAATAATCTCACAAGGGAATAACAATCTTCTAATAATGTTCAATAAAAACTAAAGAAGCTGAACTCACCGAAGAAAGAACACAGACACAAACAGATCCAGAATCTCTGGAACATCTTCAAGGGTTTGTGTCAGCGATGCTGAGAAATGGAGTGAGAGATGAGCAAATTTGAGGTTTGTCAAGAGATGTCCTCCACACCTCCAGTAATGAAGTTCATGACCATCTAAGGTGTTTTTCTGAGCATCTCTGAACTCGACCACTGCTGCTTCCTGTTATTATCAGATAGGAGGTGATGCAGTGCTGAAACTGCTGAAACTTCTAAAAGACATGAGCTCCTAATATCTCTCTGTTCTCTGAGCTGCTCTCACTGTGAAACAAAGCTTTCAGATAAAACACAAACATCTTCACCTCGTTTCAGAGCTTCGTTTATTCTGTAGCTTCAGTTCACACAGAGAAAGCCTTTATTTCTGGAATTAACAACATTCAGAGGCATTTAATTTTCGACAGTCACTGATGCCCTGCATAAGAAGTGGAATCCAGCAAGCCCATTGCTGAAGAAGCTGCTGTTCAGAGTGCTCTCTCTTCAAAGAGAGAACCACAGGATTCCGGAGAAAGAATTTAGCTTCACAAGGATTGGACTGAAGCTGTTGTCAGAGCGCCAGGAGCCTTCATAACCTCACAATCCTCTGTGGCCATTTCCTCCTAGCTGTGGAGAGCTAAACTCCAAAGCATGCAAAGTCCCAGAGTCTAGTTGCAGAGAGAAGCTGAATCTAGGGTGAAATTTCTATTCGTGAAAAATTTTTACATTTTTTATTGTGTTTCTCTCCTGAGCTGAACCCCTCACAGAATCTCTGGGGATCATCAAGAGGAAGACAAGAGACTCAATCATACAGATGACTTGAAGATTGTGTCGTCTTCTCCAGTGATCAATATGTTGGCTTGCTCCAATTCTTTGGACAAAAATTTCAAGTATAACTCCTTCTAGCCCATCCAAACTACACCCACGAAACTTTCCACAGCCGTCCAAGCTGTTCTGACATGAGTTTCTTTTCGGACTACTGAACCCACGGTTTCCCCAAATATCGCAAAATGTTCTGAACTAAAAATTGACCTTTAAAGACATTAGAGGTAGGTATTTTTGTTCTCTTTCAGTTGGTGCTGTTTTCATTTTAAATTAAACATTTTTTACTCCAGGTGGCCTAAACCACAAGGAGTGCACATAATTGCTCCATTCACCTCTGTTCAAAAATACTGGCAGATGCTGTTAAAACTCAATCTATAGCTATATCTAACTCACCATAAATCCTTCAAATACTATCACAGCTTCACAAACTTTATGCCATTCTCTTCCTTGAAGCCTCTTGCATTGACTGAATAATTACAAGATGTTTTGATCCTTCTTTCGTAATCCTTATTTGTTTTAGGTATGGTTTTCACGACAATGTGTTTTCACAAAAACTCAAACAAAGGCTATTTCTAGCTTGCCATAAATCTTTTATTTTTAAGCAGACCTCCACCAAATTTACGCATTCTCTTCGTTGAAGCCTTCAGCTTCTGACAAAGAAAAAAAAAGTATAATAAGTAGGCCATAGGTCGCCATTGACTTTACTTGGCCTATTTAAAATGAATGGTATATGAATCCCAAAGGATCCTGTTGTGAAAGAGCTTCTGTAATTGGTTGATACTGGAAAGTCATACTGACATTAAGGATGCAAATCACTTTTCCAGCCAATCATTCCTTGTGAATTAACATAAATTTGTTAAGCCACACCCACTTTTCAAATTACATTTTTGATGTCAGATATCTTCTAAAAAAGATGCATAAAAGATGCAATCCTATATTTCATCTGTAAATGTAGTATTCACAAAAAAGCTCAAACATGGTCTATCACCTTTATGTTAAGGCAAATAATAGTATAAACGTATGTATGATAACAAATAATAAAGGTTACATGAAGTGGTCTACACACTGTTTCTGAGTAAATCTGGAGGCCACAGGGATTTGAAGATCTATAAATATTGACTATACAAAAAGTTGTAGTGCCTTGTGCACTTTGAGAGTAGACAGTGAGAATCACTTTTCACAATTGGTTCAGATTTGATCCACCATTGATTTTGGGATGAGGATCGGCATGATTTAATCACTCAAATAGTTTACAGTACCCATCACTCACAGAACAAAAGACACGAAAGCTCACCTCTCTCTGACATGTTCCATTCTTATCAGCACAATGATACCCGTTATGATGTCCCCCCAAAGGACAAGAGCCGCTATTACTGTGATGTGAATGTGTGTGTGGGTGTCTGTGTGTGTTAAATTGGATCTCAGGCACTGGGGCGACACTCTAATGGCCATCAGAAATGGATCTGCCTCTTAGGCGTGCGATAGTGGGCGACCATCCATAAAGACCCTGACAGCCCAGCACAGAGCTCATTTACACCTTTGCGTATTCCCATTATCTACAGGCCAACAAGCCAGGCGTCACACACTCACACACAGAGATCAGATCAAGCCACCAGGACGCAGGTGTTTACTCGCATGTCACTTCACCAGGGGGTTATGAGGCACGAAGATGCCACACAAGCAAAGAAAATCAGGAAAAACAGCAGTCGTGGTATCGGTGAGATTGGTATCTGCTTGAGACACATCTTTAAGATATCTCTCCAATAATACATTGAGAATCTCCCAGCTTTCTGCACAAAACATCTAGAATTCTAGGGAAAAGGGTGTTTTTGCCCAGTTTTACTATAACTAGTTTCTGAAATGTTACGCAAGCTATCGGTCTTAGGTGCTGGTTACACTACATAAATTTCTCTTAATGGGTTCTATTCAAGTTTTTCAACAGGCGTAGACCACAATCAAACATCAAACTAAATACTTAAGAAAAAAGTTGAGCTGGATCAGATTTTAAACTCTGTAATCACATGTGAAACAAGTTTTTTCCCACCTCAGAGATATCTCTTCTGCCCAACACTTGTTTGCTTTGAGGCTGTTGAAACTTCTCCTATGGCTCTCAAATGGAGGGAACAGATGTTACTTTTTGCTAAGTTTGGCAAAAGGAGGGATACGAGATAATAATTGCAATATTTAATAATAATAACTATTTTAATTTGTTGGCCTTTTAATGTTTTTGGTCGCTTAAAAGGTCACTCCAGCCTCCAATAACCAGGAAAATTGCTAACAGCGGTACAGTTATATTTAATACTTTGGACATTGCATCACAATCGTGTTTGGCAGGAAGTCTGTTTTAAAAGAAAGATTTGTTGGCAAGCAGTCCATTGCAAGTGACTTTCACATGTAAATAAGTTCAACAAAATCAAAAATTATTTCTGTAAAAAAAATATTCAAAGCAGATAAAAAAAAAAAATCATGCTTTGTCAAACAACTGCTGGAAATTGATTCCCTAAGCAACAAGAGTAAATGTGAAATTGTGCATTTTCTAGTATATTTTTCTTTCAGATTCTTACAGGTACAGTATATACGAAGAAAAGAACCCCCTCAGGTCATACAGTTTTATTAATGAGCCACTACTTCTGATAAACTAAAATATACTTGTTCTCTCTGCTCTAAATTTTAAACGAAACACTTGACTGCTTCTTTATTTTTCTCACAGAGTGTCTAGCAACAGCTCCCTTCAGCCTTAGACATCTGATGAATACTCAGTGTACTGGTCTAAATTGCAGTGCAACCACCCTTGACTTTGTCACCCACTTCCTTTCAGATGTTCAGCGATGAGGTTTGAACAAGCTCAGTGAGACTCACGTTGTGGTGTTGCCACATACTTGGTTGTAAAGTATCACATATAGTAAGATCTTGCTGCAAAATTTGACTCTCTCTCTCTCTCTCTCTATCTCTCTATGGTTGCTATCTGGGAACCAGAGAGAGGTACACAATACATCACTTTACAGAAAGTTTCTTATCAACACCTTTTCACTAAATTTTCCCTACATTTTGGAAACAAGCACTTAGTGCACTTAGCAAACTGAGGTCCAATGCAACCATGAAACAATTTCCCAAAATAGACAAAATCGTAGTCTCTCTTCATGCTCAATTGAATCATATGATCAACCCATTTGTTAAGTGCGGAAGTAAGCACAGAGTGCAAATGCAAGAAACTTTTGGAAATTTTGGAGGCTTAATAAAAATTCAAAAAGGGTTTCAGTTACAGCCAAAAAAAGCAACAACAAACCTGTTTACTAGCTGATTGATGCTAGCATGTTCGTAGAGAGCCTCCCAGTTCCAGATAACCACCGCCTCCTGAAATGGATAGATGTAACAACTTAAAGCTGGCGAATAACGTCCACACTCCAGACTGGACAAGACTCGGACTGAAATGAAAGGATAAATTAGGTAAGGATGCAGCGATGTCTCTGAGATTTTGGTTGTCCAATGCACTGCAGGTGGATTCTAATCAAATGACAACAGTTGAATGAAATAAGGATGGAATACACAACAAAATGACCGTCACCCTAGTCTGTCATCAAAGGGGTTCGGGATAATCACCTCAGAAATTAACTGTCTTGACTGGCTGCGTTCCCATAGAGCAGTCTTCCGCTTTCAAAAGCAAGATGACATAACTGCGCATAATTATTTAGCAGGAAGTGACGATTTGGTTCTCTTATCTCTCGTTATGGAAATTGTTTTTTTATTCACACATATTTTATGCAATTTTCCAGTTTAGCGCATACATTGAATTTGCATCTTTGGATGGATACAATCAAACTGTCATGGATACAATAAAAGTACAAGGGAATGAACTGCACACTGCCATAGGGGTCTCCCTACTTTTATTTTAATTGGTGGCAGGAAAAGAAAAAAAAAACAGTAAGTGACACCCAAGTTGTAAAGCCTTTGTTTGCTGAATGCGTTGGCTATTAAATACCATTTTTGTGATGGTGTGGACACATCCATTTTAAATAAATATGTTTGCACAAATTCACCACAAAGATGAAAAAGATAAAATTGCTGAGATATTATTTTGGTTTGAACTATAATCTCTATCCTTTTACTGGGGATGTGCCTTGTCTGGTCTTTTAATATACAGAGTTCTTTTTGTATCCAAACCAATCACAAGAAAACTGATCTATTGTACCCTTTGATGGCTGTGTGGCCTGGAAAATTGGCGTCTATGCCTCATAGGTCATTCAGGCAGCTGTGTTTAACAGCGAGGAGCACTGGAGTCATGTTCAACAAACAAATCAAACGTTTATTCTATTTGTGTGGTCCAGTCAAGTGCTGGTGTCCTATTGAGACTGAGTGCTGGGTAATTGCAGCTCTCAATGTTCAGCTTCTCTCTGAGGTTTGGAGTGAGGGATGAGACTGTCCATAGTGGTGTTTCCTGGTGTCATTATTGTATTGACCTGTGGACAGATAAACGAGCAGGGAAAACCTTGATTGCTTTGTCTTGTCACGTTTATTTTTTTGGGGCTTGGTCACTTGGGGACCTTCCAGTGACTCTTCCTCAATTGCTCAATTACTACATCATGGGCCACAAGGCAGGAAAAAAACATTGCACTTTAAAGCTACAATACAAGCAATGGATGCCATGTTGGTTGAAATAAAAGAGCTTTCATTGTTCTGATTGAATACACTTTTTAAAAAAAAATTAATGAAAGTAGCATTATTTTGAAAATAGAAAACAGTTACTTAACAACAGTTTAACCATTGATAATGAAATGTTTAAAGCAGTTTTATACTTAAGAAGATACATTTATTTGTTACATTTTCTTTTAAAGGTTGTACCAAGTCACTACTTTACAAGTCAAATCCCAGGTCAAAGCAGGGCAAGTCTATATCAAGACAAACTTTTTATTTGAACTCACTTCACGTCATTTAGACAGCAATAATAGATAGCTTTCCTGTGGTTTGTCTTCCAACTGCATAAATGTACATGTATTTTAACGCTAAAATGCCCAAAATCTAAGCATAAAATTGACTAAACACAGAAATTCCAATGTTCATGTAAATGAAAAATCTGCTGTGGAAATCTTTTAACTCGCTTATTAGGGTAACAGGGGTCTGCTGGTGCCAATTGTGTAATTGTATTGTGTACTTGTATTGTATTGTAAAAGTGTATTGTGTATTTTGAAGTTGCTTGAATGCTAATGTTTTTAAAAAGAACCCAAAAGATAAATATAACTAACAAATTAATTAACTAAAAAATAGAAACTTCCCAGTAATGTCGAACACGGATTTAATTTCTAAAAAGGTCAGTTATGTGCTCCTCCCTCAAATAGAGTGACAGCGGGGACAGCCAATCAAGTGTCAGAAATAGTGCCAGAAAGCAATAGATGGATTTAGATTTTACAGAAGCTTCATTTTTATTGGCTGTTTGTGCATGGTCTCTATCAGACACAGAAGCATGCGTGACGCAAACTTGTACAGAGTGAAATGTGCACTGAGTATTTTCTTGAGTCTTTATGAGTCAAAGGGGTCAATTCCGAGTGAAGATGCAAGTCGTTGAGGTACAAGTTCAAGTCAAGTCACAAGTCTTTTGCCATATAATCAAATTCTCAAGTCACCAAATTATAGATGAGTCCGACTCGAGTCCAAGTCTTCACATAAATTGGTGTCATCATTGCAGAAAAGTACGTTGTATGTCCTTTATATGATATTTATCATATTTTAAAGGCGGTAATAAGTTTTCTTGCTAACTGTTTGTACAGAGAACACAGTTCAGCCTTCACTATTTGTCACAGATTTGTCATGGGAACCTAATTAATAACCAAAATAGAAATAAATGTACGACTGCAGAAGTCGCTATGCACTTTTTTTTTTTTCACAAGCAATGCATCACTGGATACAGAAATCTGATTTCATTTGTTGCTATCTGGTAAAGACGCAAACCAATCCCCTGTTCTGATTGGCTGCCAAGCTCCCAGGCACATCATAGACAGCCAGTCTGACATTTGACAGCATGAGACTTGCACTTGCTGACTTATCAGTTTTACAGTACATTATTTCTCTTCATTTAAGGGCATAACGTGTCACACAAAAGACCTGCTTAAGGTACAGATCAAAATAGGGTGCTGCCCTTATTCTTCTGGCCTGCATCATTACATAGACATGCTTGTCATATCATGACTATTATGTGTCCAATCATCTGCTTCCTCTGCATGAGACTGTGAAATGCACACAGAGAATGAGATTTCCAAACAAGCCCAGAAGCCCACCGGCTCTGAAAGCCCACTTCATCAATGACAGTTGCCAGCAGCACCACAGATTGCTTCCTGGAAGGAGAACAACACAAGCCTCCATCTGTGAACAAGGTCACCCAGGATCCGTTAAGAGCAGGACTTGACTCATCCAGTTTTTTTGATTTATTCTGCAGCACAACACCTTCCGCATTATGCTTAACATTATAACTGCTCTACGTTAACAGTTTGCTGTATCATACAAAGTAAACAACAGTAAGCTGACGATGACATTGATGATCTGTAAGTAACATTCAGCCACACGCAACCATACATTTTACAAAGGGATGTTTTCACAATCCCGTAAAAGATTTTTGTTTGAGTTTGTATTGGTCAAAATAAAAATTAATGTTTCATTGCAATGCTATACAATTTGATTGCCACTTTAATAATGGGGATTTGAAGAAGAATCATCACTCCCAAGTAGTTTCCATTATTTTTAATTGGCTGTGTCCATAATTCCATATAGTAAATCTGTTACTGAGGGAGCTGAGGGTTCCAGTTGCCAAGTCAGGCTCCAAACCTTAATGATTTAAAGGACTTCCAAAAAAGAGTGGGACAAAATCTCTACTAAGTGGTCTGCAATCCTGGTGCTCGATGGCTGGCTTTTGAGATTAGTTATAATACCAGTTTCTAAGCTGTGTTTTTGTTTAAGAGTTTGAATACTTCACTCAAACTGGTGTTGATCTGCTCAAGACTCTTTCAAATGATTTTTCCCCTTTTTGTAGTTATTTTGACACAGATAATTTAGTTATAAATGCTGCAGTTTTAAATCAACAGATGCAAAAAAAAATCCAGTGAAACAACACAATTAAATTTAGAACCTACATGTTCTGTCTTTTGACACAATATGCTTTGAATTTATTAATTTGATAACTGTGCAAGTGTCTATTTATTTGATTAAAATTAGAGAACAACAATTCAGATGTGTCTAAAAACTTTTTTTAAAGACGACTGCAGGAACTGTGGGACAAATTACCGTATTTTTTGCCGTATAAGACACACTTTTTCTTCCCCAAAACTGAGGGGGAAAAGTTGGTGCGTCTTATACGGCGAATGCAGAGCGGAGCGGAGGGCGGTCACGGCCATAGGAGCGGTGTGAGGCCGCGGCTTCTGCCTAGCTCTGGAACCATCGGCCATATTT
This sequence comes from Danionella cerebrum, assembly GCA_007224835.1. Lineage (NCBI taxonomy): Eukaryota > Metazoa > Chordata > Actinopteri > Cypriniformes > Danionidae > Danionella > Danionella cerebrum. Next base: position 7,290 of record SRMA01026726.1, on the reverse strand, counting down.
GTACACCCGGCGGTGCGCGCTGACGTCATCGCCCATCTCGTCGATCCTATCATAGCGCGTAGGACTCCGTGAAGGAGGACATTGTTATAAAATTATTTAAGAAGTGTGGCATTAGTAATGCCTTGGATGGAACAGAAGACAACATCTTATTTGACACCAGTGAGGAAGAAAGTGATGACAATGACTGCGTGGATCTGTTCTTCCTCATTTCTGATAGCAGTGACGAAGAGGAATTATTGGGGTTCGAATAAAAACATTACTGCCTTTTTTTGTTACTTTTACTGACTTTGCTGACTGTTCATGTTACATGTTTGGCATATAATTGTTCTTAAACGGCTGTTAACTTTTACACAGTTGATATAAAATTATTTACTACAGTATTTGGTTCAGAATCTTTTTTTTGCTAGATCTTCCTCATTTAGAATTGGGTGCTTCTTATATGGTGAAAAATACGGTAATATAGATTGCGTTTCCAAAAATCAACAAGATTTTGCTGTCACAAATCAGAGTAACTTTGCAAAACCCTCTAAAATGGCCACTTTTGCTAGCATCATACTCATCATAGAGCCCTCATGCTACACTTGCTCTTGTATCTAGTCTATATTGAAAATAAAGCGAAACGCTTCGGTCGCTCGCCGTGTAAATGAACCTTTAAACCTCAGGCCGTGTGATGGGCAGATATATCAGAAATAAATCTTTCTGTAGCATTGTATGCTCATTTGAAAGAAATGCTAATTTATGCCGTTTTGATGTTTGTGTTTATTCTGACATGTTATAAACAATTATTAGCCTAAATGAACTGTTGCACCAATTTAAGCAAGTTTAATGACCTCCTGCACCATCCCACCAATCCCATCGAATATTTCATGTAGCGGTGCTTTGCACATGAATGCACAGGTGCTGACGATCTTGTTCTTCTCATCCACGTGCACTTCATTCACATGCTTACAGATGTGCTTGCAGCCCAGCTCTGAAATAGCACGAGCTGTGTCTGGAACATCTGGATACCTGTGAGCACAAGATTCAGAGTGACCACCTCACTCCTGATGTTTTTACATTTACAATTAACTCCCCTGAGAAACTACCCAATATTTTCTAAATGATTAACAGAGCAAAGTTTTCTTCTAGGTAATCTGATGTATTGTACTTGCTTGAAAAACAAATAAAATCTAATATCTTAAACTCCATTTATTTATTTGATTAGATAAGAATTAACCACTGTTGCTCATCATCTTGTTACCTAACGTAATCTGCATCATTAACCAATTTAACCAAGTTAGCCAAGCATTAAAATTGGCAAAGACAAAAGAGATTAGTTTGGACGTGAGAGAAAAAGTTGCTAATGCTTATAAAGATTGAGAACGATATACGCATACATGAAAGTGCTTTGGGGGGGTCAAGAAAAGCATCATCAAGAAGTTTAAAGATAACACAGTAAAGAACAAGACTACGAGAGGCAGGAAACAAACTATTCCTAAAACTTTAGACGGAAAAATTCCTAGTGAGGGAGGTTTCTGCAAACAAAACCAAGAATCAACAATCTCAACGAATGCAGAGCCTGCACAGCAAGTTTGCCAACTTCCACATTTGAATAACGAGACACCTCCAAGCCAGAAAGAAGCGCGCTAATGATAATCTGGGTAAATGAAATCAATCCCAAAAACACAGTGAAACGTGGTGGTGGAAGTATAATGCTGTGGGGATGTTTCAGTGCTCTCGGTACATGGAATCTTTTCAGGGTTGAAGGAATAAAGGATAAAGTTAAAGTAAGTATATTTATACACTATTTTGAAAGACTTCTATAGGGGGCTAATACTTTTGTCTTCAACTGATACTCCAACATGAGATGAATACAAAGATGTTTGATAAATACTGAAGTTTTTTTTTTTTTTTTTTTTTTTTTTTTTTTTTTTTTTTTTTTTTTTTTTTTTTTTTTTTTTTTTTTTTTTTTTTTTTTTTTTTTTTTTTTTT
>SRMA01026725.1:502613-577085 GCA_007224835.1 Danionella cerebrum | reverse complement strand
GGTACCAAATTATAACAGGTAAATTAATTTGCAAGTGTTGGTGATTAGCAATCAACCGCTCTATAAGAGCAGGGCTAGCCCTATGCTCATTCTACTTTCTTACTTGGAGTGAACTGTGGTTCCTTCGAGGCTTACAAGCTGAAAAATCAAAGGTTGCTTACCTCAGCGCAAGGTGTAGCTGTGTTAGCCCAGATAGCTAAGCTACCAAACCGTGGCACCTCTGATTCACATCAAGAGTCTGTCCAGTTCTGTCACATATCGTCCATTTTTCACAACGATGGCCAAAATCTGCATCTCTCCTGGCTGCGGTGGATTTATCTCATCAAAAGACGGTCATGAGAAGTGCGTGGAGTGCGTGGAGTGGACGCCTGCGTCGCTCTTGTGAGGCGAGAGTGTTTGCACTGCAGAGATCTCCCGAACCACACACTGAGGAGGTCCTTTTTCGATGAGGAAGTCAAAGCTCCGCCCTGATAATTCCGCCACCAAGCCCACATCCGTGCAGCCCCGCCAGGGTTTTCATCGTCACGTTCGATGCAGGACCCCTGACAGCTCACCTGGGAGCCTGGCGGAAGCTTCCCGGGTTTCTTCACTGGGTACAATACATGATTCAGTTTGTGAAACCCCCCAGGTTTCGAGGTGTGTTAGAGACCTCTGTCCCTAGGACAGGCACCTCACTCCTGAACTCCGATGCGGAAAGCGGGTTTTACAGCATTTACTTTATGTTACCCAAAAAAAATCAGGCAGGTTGTGACCAATCCTAGACCTGAGAATCGTGGCCTGGCCAAGCTTCAATTCAAGATGTTGACGGTCTGCAGCATTCCGCCGTGCGTTGGTCTTGTGGATTGGTTCGCTACAATAGACCTGAAGGGTACCTTCATGTGGCAGTGGTGCGTCAACACAGACCCTTTGGGCCAAGCCTACCAGTACCGAGTCGTGCCCTTTGGCCTTGCCCTCTCCCTGAGCACCTTTTCGAGAGTGGTTCGAGCTGCCCTTGCCACGATTCGCCGCGCAGGCATCCATATCCTGGATTACGTGGACGAATAACTCCTGCTAGCCGCGTCCAGGGACCAGTTGATCACCCAGAGGGATACGGTCCTAGCACACATCTCACTCCTGGGGTTTCAGGTCAACTGGGAAATAAAGTAATCTCACTCCGGTGCAAAAGACTGTTTTTCTCTGTATAGAGCTGGACTCCAAGAACATTAGGGCGCGGCTCATGGCAGAATGCGCCCGGGCCTTGCTGTCCACTCTTGAAGCGTCTTCTCGACGGACACTCCCATTGAAGCTAATTCAGAGGCTCCTCGGGCATATGGCGGCTGCAGCCCCAGTAATTTCACTCGGGCTTCTGCACATGAGACCATTCCAACTATGGCTTTGTTCTCTTCGTTCTCAGTGACATCACACTGTCTCTCGTTCCCTGATGTCTGTGGTCTGTGTGAATTTCTGGCCGCAAGGTTGTCACCACAGATGCCTCTCGGACAGGTTGGAGCACCGTGTGCGGTTCCCATCGAGAGTCCAGAGCCTGGTGGATGCGCCCTGGGTGATGGTCAAAGAGGTGGAACGGGTGTGAGCCCCCTACTTTCTGCAATGGTTAGCGGAACTCTCCCCCAAGTTGGGGTCCTTTTCAAATGACCTTGAGAATTGTACACTCTGGATGTCGTGGTCAGCAGCCAAATGTAAATGGTGGTATAAACGGAGTCCCGGCACCATACCAGAAACATATTAAATCAGAGGGCACAGGCACCTCAAAGGCAATCGCCGGAAAGATGACACCGGAATGCAGGTAAGCAACATTGTAAATCCAGCGATAGCATCGAATGATTAGAGTAACACTGAAGGCTCCAAGGAAAAGACAGAATGAGTGTAGGCTCCCACTGTCGTTCTATACCATTGTCAAAATTGTTTGGAGTAATCTGGGTCCCTCAGGAGAGTTCCCAAACATTGATCTCTTTGACAAAAGATTCAGTTCCCTTTCAGTCATACTCTGCAAGGTAACACATTGTTTTTAACACAAGTGACAATACAATTAGGCTCAATGCATTTTAAAAATATATATTTTTGTCATGGTGGGTGCTGGAGGAATGAGAGAAAGCACAGGGTAAGGACTAACAGGAGTGCAGATGACCAGAGATGATTGATGGAGCAGATTGAGTAATGGAGGAACCCAGAAGAGACACAGTGAGTAGATGGAGAACCAAGAAAGGTGAAGCTGTCATTGAACTCAGGGTCCATAAACCATAGATCTGACAACTTTGGAGGTGCACGAAGGAACCTTTTTGTCAGACTATAGCTGTATTCCAATTCAGAAGTGTGCATCCTCCCAAGTGCATATTTTAAGGCCACTTACATCACAACGGTGCGCCAAGGCTGTCTCATTTCGCCAAACTTGAAGGATCCTTAAAATGCACCCTTCAAATGCGTCCTACTTTCCCCTGAATATGGAGGATGCATCGTGAAAGAACTTACAGAAATCTTAAAAAGTCACAAAATCTTGAATATAAAAGATACACTCAAAGAAAAATATTAAAAACATTTCATTCATTCATTTCAGGATCCAAACTACTGATCCAGCTGATGGTGCTAATGCACCGTAAGCAAACTGCCATAAAACAACAGAAGAAGAATAAGAGGCTAGACCAGACTGCCCCTTTTACCAAGGGTTTATGCAACTTTCAGAGGATGCTCCCAAGCCGCAGCCTTGGAGTCTATGTAGGAAGCACACAGCTTATGAAAACACTTTGCATACGCCTCTCCCTCCCTAGTTTTCAATGTTATTATTGTTTATTTCCTCAGGAATACAGTGGTACCCCAAGATAGGAACTTAATTGGTTCCAGGGTGACCTTCGGATCTCGAACACTTTGTATCTCAAAGCAAGTTTTTCATGTAAAAACGCCTAATCCATGTAATGGCTCTCAGAAACCACAGTATAAGTAGATAGAAAAAATGTAAAACCAGAGAAAAATCAAGTAACGTTTGTTCAATCCTTAAATCTACACATTGTTAATGTAATAAATGATAATAAAACAGATTCAAAATACGTAATATGTACACAAATGTGAAACCTTACCTGAGTGAAGCGATGTGTTGGAGGAGGTGGAAAGGATGCAGAAAACATCGCACCACGTATGAAAGTTAACTTTCTCAAAATATTTCATGAATTACTGACATCAACACAGTTTCAAGCACAAGCGGAGAGAGATGGAGAGACACTTCTGAGAACGCGTGATTATAGAACAGCACTTTCCACATTATAAAAATAATTTATTTTTAGAGACACCTTGACTCTAACATTTGTTATAGCACATTATTAGTAATCTATACGTGATGTTTCGCTGTGTTGTTGAAGTGTTTTGAAGCGTATCAGCACCCGGAACAACTACTCGACGTGACCCAGAAGCGCACCGTGACATCATGATGTCGGGTGGAAAATACAACAGAACAGCTTGTTAATGTTCGTATCTCAAATTTTTCTTCGAATCTTGAAGCAAAAATTTCCCTTGAGACGTTTCGTATCTCGAACATTTCGTAACTCGAAAGCATTCTTATCTCGGGTTACCACTGTATTATATTACTTTTTATGATATGGCAGACATTTAACTGAGTGTTCTACCAGTAGGTGGAGCAGGTAACTACTGACTATTGTGAATGACTTCATAAAAAAATCAAGCTGTTCAGGATGGGGGTGTAAACGTGTGCATGGTTAGAGGAATATTTATGAATTCCTATACTAATAAATAACTGGCCTTTTTTCACTTTCTAAATGGACGCTTGACTAAAGAACCCCCCAGAGCAGTATAATCTCATTGTGTTCCTTGATTCAGAGGAATTGTTTGCTATCTATGATTGCAGTATTGTAGAAACCCTATTGTAGAAATCTGATGGGGCTGAGAATGACAGATTGAACATCCAAACAAAAGCCTCTTCATCCTTCGTTGCACATTTTTTCTCCACTGCTCATTCTGACTTTTTTTTCCCTAATGCCCTCAATTAACACAAGCCATGCACATATTTAGTAGCTTGCAATGAATCCTTGTGAATTTGATTTAATTCAGCTTTTGCATTGCTTCATTTTGTCATGCTTTAGAATAGATGGCCATTCATCTGCATACCCCTTTGCTCCCCCACTCTCTATTTTCCTTCTTAACCTTCTTCTGATTCATACAGACTTATCGCCCTTGGGTAAAGCTAGTGGCATTTCCATGGTAACCGCCTGCCCCCTCAAGCTCTGTGGCTATAGTGGTTCACTAGAGTTATCTCAGCTCCCTTTTGTAAAACTCTCTCGTTGTCTGTCACTCTCGGTCTTCCTCTTTAACTTCCTATTATCAACAGATATAAAACATGCATAATACTCTTCTGTCCCCTCTTTCTCTGCGTCCCACTCCTCTCAGATGCCATTTTTCAGCAGGCAACCCTGAGGGCAGCCTGGGATGTGAAGCTTGAATAGAGTCTGTGCTGACATTTAATGAATGTCACCTTAAAATGCTGATCAGAGAACTGTGTCCCTCCTCTTCAGCTTTACAAACTCTCATTTGTTTATTGCAGATGAAGCATAATTGATTTTTAAAAAGTCTACATTAATAGAGGCACTGTCTTGTAATTTTCAGATAGAAGAATTTTTTCAAGCAAACACTAAACATTCTTTACCTGACGGATGGGGTGTGGTAAGGAATGCGATTCTGCATGGGTCTCCTGCCAATTTCTGGTTCTGTAGATGCTACGTGATTTAGCATAGTCTTACAAAAGAGAGGTATTCCACAAAAATTGAAAAAGACCCAGTTTCATATTTTTTGTGGAAGTGAAGATACAGAATGATTATACAGATTATAAAATGTAACTACTTACTGCTATATGTCATTATGTAGCTGTATGTAATCAATACTTGAATGAAAAATTAATTCAGTACAATTCAAAAACATTTGACAAATGTGATGTTATGTAACACATCACACCTAAGGGGAATTTAGATTATTCACACAAGCACCAGGATAACATGCAAACTCTTTCAATGAAGGTCACTGGCGGACCTCGAACCGACAACGTGAGGTCTCTGGTCTCAAACCAGCTGGCCGCCCTATTGGAATTTAGGCTGCTTCCTCGCTCCTTGCCCTGAATGATCTTGGACTAGAGGCGCATGAAATCATACAGATCTTCTATTCAGGCCTTGATCATCCAATATCAAGGGGTGAGAATGGGATCTGTTTGATTTGTGATACTATCAGGTCTGTGATGAATGTGATGGAGGGACCAGACTCCTTCTAGAAGGCTTTTGGTCATGTTTACTCCATCCACCACCCGGTTGAGCCAGCTGATCTCCCTCCTGTTCCAGGTGCGACCCTAGCAAAAGTAGTTCTAGGAGGGATAACTCCCCTGAAGTGCGCCACTGCGTCAACCCCCCTTCTACTTCTGGTTTCTCTTCTTCCTGTTAGTCAGGACCCACCAAGCCAGTCCCCATTAGCCCACTGTGCCTCCCACTTCAAACTTGAAACCCTGTCTGTGGAGCCCTTGTCCTGAAACCGTGTCGTCTATGAGAAGTCCTGTTGTGATGTTACCTGGAGCCACCTCGGTCCATTATGTCCCTAAAGTTGTGTCACCACACATCCCTCACTGGGTCTTCAGGCTGGCAGTTTAAGAGGCCAGAGCTGGCGGTTTTACTCCCCTGGGCATAGCTACGCCCACAAGACGTGTTCCTGCTGCCACATCTGATGTGTATGTTGGCCCATGTTCTGAGACTGTGGATCAGGAGAACCCTGGAATTGTGGATTTTGTCTCGCCTTGTTACTCCTGTTCCTGTTGGAGTGGTCCCTGTCCACACTGATGTGTCTGCTGTACCTGCACAGACAAGAGGAGTTGAGACTTCTGCCCTGCCACTGGATGAAGTAGTATCCAGTGTGCTCGCCTGCCAGAGCTAAGGTGGACAGAAGAGCGAGAGGAAAGGAGGGAGGGGAGGGGGGGGCACAGGGGACTGTTCACCTCTCCCAAATGAAGCGGAGGAGAGGGGATATAAACAATCAGTGACAACTGACTTTCTTACAAATAACTGACACATTTCATTCATAATATTACAAACAATTAGCACATTTTTGTTATTTAGTAAAATGCTAGTTAAAATAAATAGGTAATAAAATCGATTATGATGATGTGGGGGTGAATTGGTTTAGGCTTCACAGTGTTGGGGGATGGGGGAGCCATTAAATGCACGCATAACATTCAGGTGTCGATTGAAATGTGCGGATTTGTGGGAGGAGCTATTGGCGCTGCCTTGGTTTGGAAAATGGCTGACGGGATTGTTAAGTTTCTATCTGCATCACTAAGCTTTGAAATGCTCCACAACATCAAAAACTTGTTCGAGGCTGTAGCTAGGAGCCTAAAATCTTCCAGAGATGCACCCTGCTCGGCGTGGTTCACCAACATTTCCACAGGAGCTTCAGTTTGGACCCCAGTTCAGCGGGAGCTTAGACTGATCCAACCCCAGCTCCTAACCTGTTGCACAGGCAGCTTTAGTTTTTATTACACTATGCTTGTATATTATGCTTGTATATATTCCACAGCAACATCAGAATTACCAAAAAAATGATAACCTTAAAATACTTCACTGTAGTACAGTTAAAACACTGCATATGTAAATGTCAGGGTTTTTTTAATTGCTTGAGTTTGAGTTATAATACTTGTTAAACAATGGATTGAATGTACTGTTTACTTGTAAACTGATGGTTCAACAAGTAAATCAGAGCACATGCTAAATACAGGTGAAGCTAAAAAGTTTAAACAGAAATGATGATGTTGAAGACACCAGTGTAATACACACAGATTTGCTATCATGGATCTCCAATCAGTTCTGCAACTAAATGTTTGTCTTCTCTCCTTCTTTCAGATTGACGGTGGAGACTCCAACCTGCTCATCATCAGCAGCTTCATTCCTGGTATTTCCTGAGATTCCAAGATCGTCTCAGATGCTGGGACTGCAGCATGGGACTGTTTGGTGGAGCAGTTAATGGCTTGACTCTTCTCTGATGAATGGAGGTGCAATGCTGAAGGTTGTGAGGAGAAGATGAGTCTTTTTGGAGGTTCTACTCTGCTTGGAAGCACTAGATGAATATATTAAAGGGTTTCTCTAGAGCCCAGCTGATGGTTTCATTAAAGCCTTGTTTCGAACTTTCGTGATTTCCATGATTCATGAAATGTTCTTGTTTTCAAATAATAAATGGAGCCAACCTCCAAAAAAAACCCATGTCTCAAAGCTTCTTTCACATTACACAACACCAGTCCGATCACACATAGCAAAACACTTTATTGTAGGTGTATTTACAGTACAATACCATTAAAATAAATGCACAAATGTCTGGAATAAACATTCAGTTTGTAGCAATGAAATTATATTTTATGAACCTTAAACATATGAAAGCACTTTTTGTGATAAAGACCATATTTTATAAGATCCCAATATTTTCTGGCATAAATAATATCTTGCTTGAAAATGGAGGTCTGAAATAAAATAATGAGAACATGGTTAATTCTTTTAAAAGATTTCAAACTAGTTTTAAATATAAATATGAATATTCTTTTAAATGATTATAAATGCTAATTTAAAGAATAAAAGTGTCTTGCTTGGCAGAAATTCCAAGCAATATTCTTTAATCCTTTAAATTATTATTTATATTAAACAATTATCTATAACTTTATAATAATGAAGATGATCCGACAGCTCTGGCAGTTAACGCAAGTTTAATGATTAAGTTTTTAATGACAGTCCATCACTGTTTTAATCCCGGACACGGGACAACTACACACGTCACAACTACAGCAAGCTCCTGATTGGTCAGTGCCGCGCGGAAAATCCGCCGAAGTTTATGGCAAGCCCTTTTAACATTTAAACATCTAACCTGACTATCCGCAAATGCATTTAAAGATAGGAATAAATGTATTCTGACTAGTAGTAAATATATTTTGACTGGGCGTAAATACATTTTGAATTATCTTCAATTCTAATTGCACTAGTAAGAATGTGAATTTGAGATATATCAAATTATATGTTGACAAGTCGTAAATGATTTCAAGATATCTCTAATTATATTACAGATATCTTCAAATGAGTTTTGACTAGTTAGAAATCTCCATTGACTTCCATTGAAAAATATTTGCAGATATCTTCGATTGATTTTTTACTAGTCGCAAATGTATTTAGAGATATCTCTAAATATATTATTACTAGGCGTGACTCTTAAAGATATCTGCAGTATAATTAGAGATATCTCCAAATGATTTACGACTAGTCGTAAATATATTTGCAGATATCTCTAAATCATATATCATTTAGAGACATCTCCAAATGTATTGCAGATATCTTTAAATATAGTGAATTAGAGACATCTGCAATTCAATTGTTACTAGTCTTAATTGAATTAGAGATATCTCTGAATGAAATTGCACCATTTGTACAAGACAAGTAGAGCTATTGTATGTGTGTAATTGATCACTTACCACTGTCTTGTTTTTACTTATCCTCATCTTCCTTTCTCTTCTTTCTTTTTTGGCTTCCTGAAGCATAATTCCGCTTTATGACTCCCGAGAAAGTTTTGTATTTTGCCGGCAGCAGAGATCTCATGGTTGGCTGGCTGCTGTTAGCAAGGGGGCCCCCCTTGAGGGGGATCCCGATAACAGTGTCATTGCACTTTACTGCATTCACTATCAATGGGGCGCTCACACAGTTAGTCGTGCATTTTATTCTTAACCAGTCATTGCCCCCCAGGCCAACTCGGGGCCCCAAGCAATTGCTTGGTTTGCCTGCCTTGTCGCGACGGGCCTGAACAAATGTTAGAGTCAAGCTGTCGTAAAAGAAATAATGTTTATAATGTGGAAAGTGCTGTTCTGTAGCGCAAGCTAGAAAAACCCTGTGACGCAGTTTTCAGAAGTGTTCTCTCCACTATGCTCGGTACTGTCTGCACTTGTGCTTGAAACCGTGTTGATGTCAGTAATTCATGAAATATTCGTTCCACCTTCTCCGGCACATCGCTTCACTGAAGGTAAGGTTTCACATTTATGTACGTATTACATATTTTACAAATTTGTTTTATCATCCCTCCCTCCTTATTATTACATTAACAATGTGTAGATTTAATGATTAAAGAAACGTAACTTAAACTGTTAAACACAGATTAGGTGTTTTACATGTAAAACTTGCTTCAAGATACGATATGTTTAAGATACGAATGCCACCCTGGAACCCTACTACTGTATTTTGGGTAGGGTTCTATAGTTTTTTTCAGCAGTTTTCTAAGATCTAGTTAAATTTCACCACAAAATGATCTAAATTTCAACTGCATCCTGCTTCTAAAGAGGGGCTTGTATGGAATACACGGATTGGGCCACCCAGATAGGGGGGGTCCGCAAGTCCGGCCCAAGTTCTGTAGGGATCAGGCCCAGCGGCAAAACCTTACTACAGAACCAAGCAGAGCTTACTGCTCTGCGTCAGCCAGATGCCGAGTGGGTGGGAGGATAGGGTTCACCGATCCACCAGTCGGGAGACGTGAAAAAAGGTTCCTTCCCGCAGGACTAGGAACCTAGGAACCTGCAGGCGCAGCACATCCTTGATGCAGGGGTCCTAGTGGTGCTTAGGCCCCGGGTCAGAGCCCTCATCGGAGTTGGAGTTGGTGATGAGGGAACAGATGTTCAACAAACCCATGGGGATGTGCGTCCAAGGGTGTTACCCCAAACTGTGCCTGCAGGTTACTGACACCACTCAGCACCGCAGAAGGCACAGCGCCTAGATCAAGGCAGTAGTGCCTGATAAAGGTTTGGCGTGTCGACCAGCCCACAGCTCAACATATGTCGGCGAGTGAGACCCCCTTGGCCAGTGCCCACGAGGCGGCGATGCCACGGGTGGAATGGCCCTCTAGCTTCGTTAGAGGGCAGGGTACACCCCTTGCCTGGTAAGCCAGCTGGATAGCCTCCACAATCCAATGCGCTATCCGCTGCTTCGACACAGCGTACCCCTTGTGCTGGCCGTGGTAGCATATGAGGAGCTGCTGGGAGTTCTGAAACTCCTGGGGTCTGTCCAGGTAAAGCTGAAGGACGCGCACTGGACAGAGTGTACCAGGGCCTGCTGTGTCACCGTCTGGTCCAGGAGGGGAGACTGACGGGACCTTGGGGATGAATCCGGGCCTGGGTCTGATTCGCACCAGAGAGTCCTCAAAGCCAAATTCCAGGCAGGTTTCGTCAGCGGACAGTGCTTGGAGATCTTCAACCCTCTTGAGCGATGTCAGAGCCAGCAAAAGCGCCATCTTAAGTGAGAGGGCGTGCAGGTCTGCGAGGGCAAGGGGCTCAAATGGGGACGTCCTCAGCCCCCTCAGGGCGATGGAGAGGTCCCAAGAGAGTACAGAGGGGGGCATGGAGGGACGTAGCCGTCTGGCCCTTTGGAGGAATCTCAATGTCAGGTTGTGGCTACATACAGATTTCCCTTCGACCCGTAGGTGGAAGAAGGAAATTGCAGCTACGTAGACCTTCAGGGACGAAGGGGACAGCTCCCGAGGCCGGATATGCCATACGTGTAGGGCCCATAACTCCGGTCTCGGATGCCTGATACCCCACCCCACCGGCCACGGAGGGACTGTCACGAGCGACAAGAGTTCCAGGAACCAGGTTTTGTTGGGCCAAATGGGCGCAACAAGAAGCAGCTCGAGCTCGTCCTCCCTGACCTTGCACAGAACCTGCGATAGAAGGCTCCACAGGAGCAGTCGTTGGGCGAGGTAGTGCGGGTAGTGGGAGTGAACACCTCCTTGGGAGTTGATGTAAGCAGCCACCGTAGTGCTGTACGTCCTGACAATCACGCGAGACTGAAGCAGGAGCGGGCAGAAGCGCTGCAACGCCAGTATAACTGCAGCTAGCTCGAGACAGTTTATATGCCAACGACCAAGACGGCGGGTCCAGGAGCCGGACGCTCGATGGGTACCGCGCACAGCGGCCCAACCTGTCATGGAGGCATCCGTGGTGATGACCTTGCGGCGGGTGATCCCACCCTGGGGAACCCCTGCGAAAAGGAAGCTCACAGAGCCCCAGACCTTGAGGGTCTAGAGGCAGCGATGTGTCAAGGGCACTTGTAGCTGACCTTTGCGCCATGCCCAACTCGGAACTCAAGATCAAAACCATAGCTGAAACGGTCGCATATGCAGGAGCCCGAGTAGAATCACCAGGGCTGCGGCTGCCATATGCCCCAGGAGCCTCTGAAATCATTTCAGTTTGACCATACGTCACGAAGACGCAGCTCTGAGAGCGGACAGCAAGGCCCGGATGCGATCTGCCGTAAGGTGCACCCTCCTGTTCTCTGAGTTCAGCTCCAAACCTAGAAAAGTAGTAGCACGGACCGTTGTCAGGCGACTTCTCCCAGTTGACCTGAAACCCTAGTTAGCCGAGGAGCGAAAGCACTCTGTCCCTGTGTGTGATCAACTGGTCTATAGACGAAGCTAGCACTAGCCAGTCGTCCAGATAATCCAGGACACGGATGCCTGACGCAGTACTGATAGGCTTGGCCCTCGAAACAGGCCCTCGTCAGCATCTTGAATCGGAACTGGGCCAGGTTCCGGTTTAGACGCCTCAGATCCGGGATTGGTCGCAACCCGCCTGATTTTTGAGGGACCAGAAAGTAACAGCTGTAAAAGCCTCTTTCTGCATCGGCTGGAGGGACCGGCTCGACTGCTCCTTTGCTCAGAAGGGCAGTGATCTTCTCTCCACTGGCTGACCCCGGGAAGCTTCCGCCAGGCTCCCAGGCAAGCTGACAGTGATCCTGCTACGGACGTGTCGATGTAACCCCTAGCGGGGCCGCACGGATGCGGGCTTAGTGGCGGAATCACCAGGGCAGGGGCCTGGGGACAAGCCTGTGGCATATAGGGGGCCGAAGCCGTGGCATCCACTGACTGGGCCTCCGGAGCTCGCACGCATATCAGGTGTTTCCCTGACTGGTGGGCGGGAGTGTCCGTTATACTCAGAAAGGATTTGAGATCTATATTTGACACAATAGGTGGCGCCAACCCGGGGGTCGGCAGGTGTGTGTGGTGCCCCCCCTCCCCCCTCCAGGGGGAGTCAGGTCGATGGACGGACCCTGACAGATCTCACATCTTCCCGAGTTGTCAACCTCAGGGGTGCTTTTTACTGGAAGTAGACCTCGTCTGCCTGCGAAGACCCTTTAAGGATGACAGTGCCCTCCCCCGTGCAGGGGTCCTTCTCGGGCTCTTGGCTGGAGGCTTGGACCGTGACGGTGGGCACTCTCTTTGGCGTCTAGCAGGCAGAGAGGGTTCCACACCGAGCGTAGTGGAACCACGCTTGTTAGGGTGCGGAACCATGAGCTTGCCCAGACCCTCCGCCTGTTTCCTGATCGTGGAGACCTTCGATGAAAAGTCGTCCACGGCAACGCCAAAGAGGCCATCTGTGGAAATTGGCGCATCGAGGAACCTGTTACGGTCCTCGGTGAGCATTGAAGCCTCTTCCAACCATAGATGGCGTTCCTGGTAGACCTGGAAAGTCGCCATAGCATGCAAAGCAGATGCAGCTTGGCCCGCAGTGGAGTAAGCCTTCGTCATCAGGTCTGACGAGAACTTTCCGGCTTTGGAGGGGACACTTGAGCGCGATCGCCAAGCGGGCACAAGTGCACCGCAACAGCCTGCTCCACTCACGGAATCGTGGTGTAGCCCCTAGCTGCAGCCTGCACCAGAGTGGCGAAGGGGGAGGAGCTACGGACCCTCGCAGACAGGGGAGCCTGCCAGAATTTTGTAAGCTCCTCATGCACCTCCGGGAAGAAAGGTACTGGCGGTGGGCGGAGAGCAGCGTCCCGGCGCTTGCCAAAGTATCAGTCATCCAGCCGTGACGGAGTCGATTCAGAGGGCGAAGGCACCATCCCCCGCAGACCAGACGGGACGCACATCCGGGGCACAGGGATGACGCAAGGGGTTGCCTGACGTCACTGGCCCTGCGCCGCCGGCTGAAGCCTCGGAGGACTTAGCCCGAGTCAGCGGATCACCAGAAGTCGAGGCCTCGTCGTCCTCTTCCTTGAAAAAGGACCTCCTGTACTTCAGTGTGCGTTTCGGCAGAGTGTTGCAGTGCAAAAACTCACGCCTCACGAGAGCAATGCAGGCGTGTTTGAAGCCCAAACAGGCCACACATCGCTTGTGACCGTCCTTCGACGAGATAAACCCACCACAGCCAGGAGAAACACAGATTTTGCCCATCGCCAGGACAAACAGACGTTTACAGGCCAATTCTGGATACACTGACAGGCTCTAGCTGTGAATCCGAGGTGCCACGATGAGATGGCGTAGCTATCTGGGCTAGCAGCAGCACATCAAGCACAGAGGTAAGTAACCTTTGATATTTCAGCTTGTAAAGAGCGTCGAAATAGCAAGCAACCACCATTCGCTCCGAGGAAGAAGGCAGAATGAGTGTAGAGCTACGCTCTGCTTTTATCGAGCAGTTGATTGCTAATCAATGTGATTGCTGATCAACTTCCCTCGCAAATCAATTTGCCCGTTAAAAGTTCGGCTCCACCTCCCCTCAGGATCAGCTCCTCCCATAGTTGAGATATCGACGCCAGTCTGCGTCTCGACTGAAAGGGAACACACAGACCAGCGACACGGAAGGTAAGCCGGAAACAGGTTATTGCCTCACTAATCTTCAGAATAATGGTCCTTTTAAATCATACCCACCCTCTCCCTATAGTCTAACGAGCTTTCCACTTAATTTCAGGGACCAAATACCAATTTAATTATGCCACACTATTATAGACTCATCAGTATTTATTACAGTTTGTTTTAAACTTCAGTGTTTTGAAACTAGCTTATTCTCAATTTTACATTTTGTAGCATTTTTTATCTAAACTCTTCGTGAATATATAAGTCCTGAAACACAGTCAGTAGTGAACTGTTTGGTTTAAAGCAGCAGTTTAATATGTGTATCACTGTATTTCAGGTGATTGTATTTTCAGTGTGAGTATGCATATGTCTCTATACAAACTGATCCAATCAGCCAGGGTTAAGCTTAGATAAGCCTGTGTCTACTTTCCAGGGATAGAGTGAAACATGAAAGGAACATGATTGGCATATGAGGAGGTACCTCATGTCCTTCAAATCCATGGTTTGGGGAAAATTTGGATTTTAGTAACTTTTTTGCAAATTTGAAGTGATTTTCACAACCCACTGTGAATATGAGTGATATAAATATTCAGCATCAAAATCAATATCTTATTTGTGTAATTCCCCAACTCATCGCTTTCTATCTCATTCCTTGTTATTTCTGATGTTAAATTGTATATTTGCGACCTAAAATGGGCAACAGCCATTGCTGACTGATTCGGCAGCCACTGAAGATAGTTATTGTGTCGTCTACCATCTAAAATGACGACACATCATTATAAAATTCGAGCAATCAGTTTATTTTTGAAAAGCAAACATGTTATTTCCACTGAAAGTTTCTCTGTTAACAGAGATTCAGCGGTCGTCAAGAGATATGTGGAAAAACAAATGGACGTCTGTTGTGTCCACCCTCACATACTTAAACCAAATGTTTTAATATTTGAGGGTGTTGAAATCAAATGTTGTTGTTTTGCCCTCCACAAGTCTTGCCCTATAGCCAGACTTCAAACTCAGCATGTGACCGGTCATAGCTGTCTCCCACCGAGAGTGCTTCACCAATTTTGAAGGACTTTCAACAGTTGCTGACCCCTATTTACCTTCCACACCATCTCTCAGTAACAAGTGGCCGTTTTCCCGTTAAACACTCATAGATTGATTACACAAGTAGGCTGCTCCAATTTTAGCATGGATGGTTGTTGTCCCCTGATCTCTGTGATGCAATTCATGGCTGTCCAAAAATCCACCTGCCTCCCTCCTGGGTCACTTGTGCATAATGGCTAGAAACTCTCCAACACAGCTGCAAAGATAAACAGACCAGTTACAACTCCACTTTGGTCATCAGACAGGGTTTGCACAAAACGGTTTACTTAGTTCTACATGTACACCATGTGATTATGAACATAAAATAGGTGTAAGAAGTCACAGTTTCTTGCTTATTAGAGATGTGAGTATAACCGTGGAGAATGTCTCAAATGTGTCTTTCGAGGAAAACATAACAAGCAGCCAGTTAAGGCTACAGCTCCAGATAAAGTTAATGGGGCTTGAATTGAGCTCCTAATTGCCCTGTCTCTGTAACATTTATTCAGCTTCACCACTTTAAGCAACTGTAAATAGTTATGCAGAAACAGAGACAGTGGGGTATTCTGAAAGTAATAATAATGATAATAATAATAATAATAATAATAATACATTTTATTTACCGGCGCCTTTCAGGTCACTCAAGGTCACCTTACAGAGAACAACTACAGGTTAAACGCTTGTCTAAAAAAAGTTTTTATTCCAGATTTAAAACCTTGCAGGTCACTGCTACTGCGGATCTCATTAGGCAATGAGTTCCACAGAGCTGGAGCAGCAAAGCAGAATGCTCGTTCACCAAGGGAGGATCTAGGAGGAGGAGGGCGAGAGAGTATGAGTGTCGAGCTAGAGCGGAGTTAACGTGAGTGTGAGCAGATAGACAGGAGGTCAGTGAGGTAGGAGGGAGCCAAGCCATTTAGAGCCTTATAGGTGAGAAGAAGGATTTTGAACTGAGATCGGAATTTAACTGGAAGCCAGTGAAGCTGTAGAAGGACCGGGGTGATGTGATCTGTGCGCGGAGTGTGTGTTATTAGTCAAGCGGCAGCGTTTTGAACCAACTGTAGCTTGTTCGGTGTCTTGCTTGGCAGGCCATGGAACAGAGAGTTACAGAAGTCAATCCGGGAAGTGACAAAGGAGTGAACTAGATTAGCTGTAGCAGTAGGGGACAGAAAAGCACGGAGACGGTTTATATTTCGAATGTAAAAGTAAGCAGTACGGTTGGCCGAATTTATGTGTGGCTCAAGAGAGAGTGTGTGGTCAATAATAACGCCAAGGCTTTTAGCCTGACGAGAGACACGTATGGTTGTTCTGCCATCAATGGATACAGCAGATAACGGAGTTTTGGAGAGAGATGATTTAGAGCCAATTAAAATAATCTCAGTTTTAGAGTCATTTAGTTTTAAAAGATTTGTGGCAACCAGCATTTGAGCTCAGTGAGACAAGCGATGAGAGATGGAGAAATTAAAGAAGACGAAGGCTTGGTGGAAATGTAGAGCTGAGTGTCATCCACATAGCAGTGGAAATTTATTTGATGTTGCCAAGAGGAAGAATATAAACCAGAAAAAGAAGAGGTCCCAGGACAGACCCCTGAGGAACACCAGAGATAACTGGGGATGATTTAGAGCGGTGTGGCCCAATTTTAACAAATTGTAAAGGTAAGATGTGAACCAGTCGAGAACAGTTCCAGACAGGCCAATATCCTCTAGTCTAGACAAAAGAATATCATGGGCTACAGTATCAAAAGCAGCCGAGAAGTCAAGTAGGATGAGGATGGAGACCAGAAGAATGCTAACAGAAGATCATTATGGATTTTTAGAAGTGCAGTTTCAACACTGTGTAGGGGACGGAAGCCAGAACTGTTCATACAAGTTATTATTGGACAGGAAGTCATGTAGTTGTGCAGCGACACATTTTTCAAGAATTTTTGCTATGAAAGGCAAATTTGAGATTGGTCGAAAGTTCTCAAAGTTGTCTTGATCTGAACCAGGTTTTTTGATCAACGGTGTGACTCCAGCTACCTTGAACATCTGAGGAACCACGCCAGATTGGAGTGAGGAATGGATAATAGATGTTATGAGATCAAGCAGGGCGGGTAGGCCTTGCTTGACCAGTTTAGTAGGCAGAGGGTCAAGCCGACAAGTTGATTGCTTGGACTTAGAGATCAAGTACCCAATGTTGTCAGCAGTTGGTAACTTAAAAGTGTTAAATGTTAAACGGGGACAGCATAGTTGTAATGTTGTGTTCATTACTTTTCCTCTAATTCTTTCGCACTTTCATGGAGAAAGCGATCGTAAATGCTGCCACTTACATGACACACCACCTTAAAAAGCTGAACTACTAAACTGACCAATCACAGAGTCTACAGTCACTATCTATGTGCATTAGTGATGCGCGGGTCATTTCTTTACCCGCGTGTCGGGTTGGGGCGGGTAAAAAAAAGCACTTTATTTGCGGGGTGGGTTGGGGCAGGTCATTAAACACAAGATAAAATAAAAATCCACGTATGTTGCGTGTAACTATACGATCGCGAATATGTTGCTGAGATATGTTTCTTTTGCCTTCCTCCACAGTGATTGGACGCTGCTTTCATATTGATGAAAGGTGCACAGTAGTGCTGGGCGATATGGAAAAATCATATATCACGATATGGATTATTTTATATCACGATAACGATATATATCACGATATACCACAATAAAGTATGTTTTCAGTTGTTCTCTGAAAAGTTTGACAAAAATATCATTGCATACTTTTTTTGCAACTTTATTTTGAAGTGACATTTAACTGAACTGTCACAAATGAGAAAAACTACATTTTAGTGCAGCAATGTCTTCTTCTTTTCCTTTCGGCTGTTCCCAGTTTAGGGGTCGCCATAGCGAATCATCCTTTTCCACCTAACTCTGTCCTCAGTATCCTCTACTCTTGCACCAACTACCTTCATGTCCTCTTTCAGCACATCCATATATCTTGTCTTTGGTCTTCCTCTTGACCTCTTGCCTGGCATCTCCATCTCCAACATCCTTCTACCAATATAACCACTATCCCTCCTCTGCACATGTCCAAACCATCTCAACCTGGCCTCTCTGACTTTGTCTCCAAAACAACCAACCTGATCTGTCCCTCTGATGTGCTCATTCCTAATCTTGTCCATCCTCATCACTCCTAAACTGAACCTCAACATCCTCATCTCTGCTACTTCCATCTCTGTCTCTTGTCTCTTCCTCACTGCCACAGTCTCCAACCCATACATCATAGCTGGTCTCACTACTGTTCTGTACACCTTTCCTTTGATTCTTGCTGACACTCTTCTGTCACACAACACCCCTGACACTTTTCTCCACCCACTCCAACCTGCCTGCACTCGTCTCTTCACCTCTTTTCCACACTCCCCGTCACACTGGACTGTTGACCCCAAATACCTAAACTCCTGCACCTTCTTGACCTCAGCCCCCCTGTAACCTCACTGTTCTATTTCCCTCCCTCTCGTTCAAACACATGTATTCTGTCTTGCTGCGACTGACTTTCATTCCTCTTCTTTCTAGAGTTGACCTCCAACTTTCCAGGTTTTCCTCCACCTGCTCTCTGCTCTCACTACAAATCACGTCATCTGCAAACATCATTGTCCATGGAGATTCCTGTCTGACCTCATCTGTCAACCTGTCCATCACCATAGCAAATAAGAAGGGACTCAAAGCTGATCCTTGATGTAGCCCCACCTCCACCTTGAACTCCTTTGTCTGACCTACAGCACATCTCACTGCTGTCTTACTTCTCTCATACATATCCTGAACTATTCTGACGTACTTCTCTGCCACTCCTGACCTCCTCATACAGGACCATAGCTCCTCTCTCGGCACCCTGTCATACACTTTTTCTAAATCCACAAAGACGCAGTGCAGCTCCTTCTGACCATCTCTGTACTTCTCCATTAACAATCTCAGAGCAAAAATTGCATCAGTAGTGCTCTTCCTGGGCATGAAGCCATACTGCTGCTCACAAATATCCACTTCTCTTCTTAGCCTAGCTTCCACTACTCTTTCCAAAGTTTCATTGTGTGGCTCATCAACTTTATGCCTCTGTAGTTGTTACAACTCTGCACATCACCCTTGTTCTTAAAGATTGGTACTAGGACACTTCTCCTCCATTCCTCAGGCATCTTCTCACTCTCTAAAATCCTGTTGAATAACCTAGACAGGAACTCCACTGCTGTCTCTCCTAGACACTTCCACACCTCCACTGGTATATTTGCATGCTTAAATAATTTAAACAATTCAAGTTTACAAAATTAAATTGGTAAGTTAAAGCCAAAAAATACTCCCAAAGCCAATAAATCCACCCCACCCCCCAAAATGAGAAATTTTCATGTGAAAGCAACAATTTATCGATCATCTTAAATGTTATTGGTTGTTCTCTCTCGGCTCGGGTGAGGGTTTGTAATATATCAGCTGATCTGAGTTATGTTGTGTCCCTGTACATTAGAACTTGTCTAAGAAACTATCTGGGTTTTGTTGCAAATTACTCCTAAATTTGAGACTGCTTTTATTGGTTACTTTAGCATTTGTCCCTGTAAAATTTTCTACTTGCAACTTGACCTCTCCCTATTGTTGTGTTTAGCGGACAGCGAGGATAGCACAGTGTCCATTCAGATAAAGCTGGAAAACGAAGGCAGCGATGAGGAACTTGAGACGGATATCCTCTACAGTCCACAGATTGCTCTTAAGCTGGCTCTCACTGAGTGGCTCGTCGAGTTTGGAGTGCCTCATCAGTACAACAGTAACTATTTTTGCATGATGTAACCAGTTGTTCAGAATGTGACATCACCTGTTTTACCCAATACCGTCTTGTTGCAGGTCGACAGGTGCCTCACAGTGGAACGAAAAGCACTACCATGGATGTTCCTCCATTGACGACAACCACCTTAGGCGCTTCCACTACCGTGACCACAGTCTTCCAACAGCCCATCATGTCTCCCGCCATACCCCTCGAACCAAATGTACTTGGCAAAGATGATGAGGCTGAAGTTGAGAAGAAGGATTTTGATGAAGAACCCATGGAGATGGTTGTGGAGAAACACGATGAAGTGGACGACAATAAAAACGTCAATCAGATTCTCACAGAGATCGTCAAAGCTAAGATGACCGAAGACCTCAAACCCATGGACACTGATAAAGAAAGTCTGGCTGAGTCCAAGTCACCTGAGATGTCTATTCAAGAGGATTCGGGGAGCGACATTGCACCGATGCAGACTGACGATCAGCTTCACAAGGAAGTGTTTGTTCCAGGTGCCTGTGAGAAACCGTTGTTCTCGGCTGAGGCTCTGAATCTGGAAGATCTGACTCTTCTGGCTGAACTCTTCTATCTGCCGTATGAGCATGGGCCAAAAGCGGCACAGATGCTGAAGGAGTTTAATTGGCTGAGAGCTAATAGCAATTATGTCAGCGTTAACTCCAATGCAAAAGACCCAGAGAAGGTGAGACATTTGTTTCTTGTTCCTAGAACAGTCATGGAGCCTGCTTTGAATGCGGTTG
The DNA here is from genome assembly GCA_007224835.1 of Danionella cerebrum. Taxonomy (NCBI): domain Eukaryota; kingdom Metazoa; phylum Chordata; class Actinopteri; order Cypriniformes; family Danionidae; genus Danionella; species Danionella cerebrum. The sequence goes on along the minus strand of SRMA01026725.1, from coordinate 556,869 downwards.
TGATTCAGTCCCATTAATTGAACAAATTGTTTTAACAGCTAAACAATGCAAGGTCTTGAGTGCAGATCAGAGATCGATTTCTGTCAGAAATCAATTTTCTTTTAATGTTTACGAGAGGATGACAGGAAATAAAGACAGCTGAATGTTGTTATTTACTAATGAAAAATAGGGCTGCCCTGATTGCAATTTGGTTTCAATTTTCAGGAGATGTGCCATGGGAATTCGGATTTTATTTACAAAATCTGTAATTTGACAGAAAATGCAACAAAATGGATTATTGTTTTTCTACTACGCTGTTTTTGCTCTCATAAAGTATAACTAGTGCCTATATTACATGCTCATCCATAAATTAATTGCTTAAACCAATATACTATATATATTTATTTATTTTTTTATAAATGGCAATACAAAATAAGATTCTTAAAAAAAGTTGCCACGTTGCTCATCAGATAAAGAAACAAGAGCAAAGTGTACAAACTTTTATTTGAACTTCTCCTACATTTCGAGAGATTAATGTTTAGTTGTACAGTAGTGACATTGTTTGCAGTTGCATTCCGGAATTTATGGATCACTCCTAGAAGTCATCACTGGTGCTTCCTGTTTGTGACTTGTCGTAATTCTAGCTGATTTCTGATTGGTTGTCTTGTTTCATAACATGGTTATTATGTTTTAAAAGATGGAGCAGGTGGAGTTTTGACAGCTTATCTTTTCTAAGATGCCTGTTTTACTTCTGTCTCATAAAATACCCACATCCCTCACGGTTGCATCGCCCCCTGCAGTAGAGGGACTTCACTCTATTTTACCGTTTTCAACATAAATGATGGCAGTAGTTCCAGGTCAATGCCATAGGTTACCTATCTTCCTGGTTTTTTCCCACTGGAAACTTTCTGTGATAAACCATGAAAAATAAAACACAACGGCTGGATATTGAAACATGAGAACTGTCAATTCTGTCATATTTTCAATTTACTTTCACAGACCAATAATGTCCATGATCATATATTGAGACCCTGAAGATTCACTCTTCTTCAGCCAAAAGCGCTAGTATGCAAATAAGCTCACTTGTCCCCCCAGTTCTTTTTTTTTTGCCATTTATGTAATTGGGTCAGTGGCCAGTTAGTGCACAACACAATGCTATTGCAAATCAAAAACACAAATTGTGCATTAATGGACCACTTTAAGATAACAATGCATATTTTACAAAGCTAGAGCACGCCTTACAATTTTCTTTGCATTGATCCAGAAGATCTTCTCCAGTGGCACTGATGGTCGGGTTAAATGTTTTGTTAACAGGTTTCCGAATGGCAATCCAGAGCAGAAAACTTTGAGGAGATGTGCTGCTCCGTCATGCAGATGTTCACCAGACTCTCCAACTCTGCCAACCGGACCATTCTGTACGACCTGTATCCCTATATCTGGGATATAAAGAGTATCATCTCAATGGTGAAATCATTTGTTCAGTGGTTAGGTAGGTATGGCCACATTTCTCCCTGCTGCTCCTCAGCTTTACTCTTTAATTAAATTTTCTAAAATCCTGGGCAAAAGGCTTTAGAGAAACTGAAATTATTTGGTCTGAGCCTCTTCTGTTCATTAAACTTGACTATTCCAAAATGAATAATAATATTTAGATTTAGGCAACAAGGTATATATGAACAGAAAAAATGTGTCCTAAATTTTATTTATTTCTTTGAACGGGTTCAGTGATTTCTTTTAGAAACGTCTTTGACAATTGGCGCATCCGTATATACTGTAGGCAATAATGTGTTTCTCCACTGACTGAATGCTGTCTTCATTGCTAGCCAGAAATTGTCCTTCAGGTCGTTCTTATTGGTATCAGGGTGGGTCCTGCTGCTTGCTGTGTTTTCAGTTTCATTATGTGTTAACTCTTTCCATCAAAGGTATGAACCTGGAAGGAAAAAAAAGACCTTTACTCTGGCGCACCGCGCATGCGATCTTATGAAGCAAAGCGACTGTGGAAGGCTATTCTGGTGCTCCGTAAACACTGTTACTGAATATTTATAATAATCATATTCTTCACAAGCAACCTCAGCGCATGCGTTACTCTAACTGCACAGGTGTAGGCTGCTATACACAAGTTTTTTCAGGCTCTTGATGAGGATATCACTTGTATTTGTTAGTTGTATACATTCTGAGCTTCACAACAATGCAGTTAGAGTAATGGATCCTGTTCCAAGTGAGTTTTTTTTTTGGGGGGGGGGGTCTTGAGTAATTATTGCACCAGCATGGCCTGTATTACCTTGGTAACCACATTTCATTCACAGGTATCTGTCCAGCTTTACGACCGTGCAACACAGCAGGCAGCAACCCAAACTGGCTTGCCAACATCGAGTAGTTTTTTAGTTGAAGGAAAAGTCCAGTTGTTTAGTCGTGATGTCACGCACCACTTCCAGGATCTGGTGCTCCTCTTGCCTGCCCATTGACATACAGGCACTTATACTTTGATCAAATGCTTTAAATCAGTTTTAATTCAGGCAGAACATTACATGTAGATTATTTTTAGGACACCTTGACTCTGACTTTTACTACGGCACAGGCCCTGAAAGCACGTGTGATGTTAAACTAAACACTTCCATACTCTAATATACCTTTATAGAGTATGAATCAAAGATTTTAATGGCACTTTGTTAATGATTCAAGAACTTAATAAGTACTCTACTTTGCCAAAACTATTCGCTCATCTGCCTTTAGAAACATAATAACTGAAGGGCCCTTTCCCTGGTTTAATATGATGTTAAACCATTCTTTGCAGCCATAACGGCTTAAAAATTTTTGTGGTGGCTTTCCAAAAGTTTTAAGTGTGCGTGATGATAACTTTGACCATACTCGCCGAAACACAATTATAATATTGTACAAGAATGACTTGCTTAGTCCTAACCTCAACTGACTGTGAGCCAGTCAAGTTCATCCACGCTTAAAGCCTAATTTATATTTGTGCATCAAGTTTGCCCTAAAGCTGATGCCAAAGCTCGCGTACATAAACGGTCTGCTATATCGCTTGAGAAAAACTAGTCAGCTGTGTTTCGTTTTGTTCACTCTCGGACTAAAACCTCTTCATTCAAGAACAGGTTGCATTTCTGCACTTCTGTGATCACTCGCTTACTAGTTTAATTTCGTCTGTGTTGTTTTGTTATTCTCATGGAGGCGATACCCTGATGTATGACGTCACTGCTACCAAACCAATCAATCTCAGACTTCATGGTCTGTGCCTATGCAAAGTGCAGCTACAATTTTTTTGACTTCCATGGAACTTTGGCTGAGGATTTTAATTTTATTTTTTATTTTTTGCAAAACTTTGAGAATCCTGAAGTCTCGATCTGATTGGTTTACCGTATTTCTGGGAGAAGCAAGTGTTGTGCTTGTTTTAGTTCCACTGGGAAACAAAGTGCAGCCGTATGTGTTACTATATCTGACTTTTAACCGGTCTTGCTCAGATGGGCTCCTATTGCAGTTTAACAAAATCACAAATGCAGAGTTTATGTTTTTGAAAGTCGTGGCCTTTGGAGTTAGAGTGTTTATTTAACTCCTAATGGGTGAGTGAATAGTTTTGGCAATATATCTGCAAGTGGATTTGCTCTCAATAAGATGTTCGTCTTCACGGTTCTCTAAGGTCATTCTCTGTGGTCAAAGCAATGCAGATAGCATTGGGTCAGTGGATCACTTCTGTTGTGCTGAAATTGATTACTAATGAGCTCTTTTATTGTCTCCCTTCGTTACGCACAGATGGAAGAATCCTCAGCAGGCTGCTGCATTTGGATGGACAGTGTCCAATGTTATGCACAGTGCTGCGATTATTTTTTTGAATGTTTTGTTTATTTAATTTTATTTTTTAATTACCCTTCAGAGAGAAAAGCATTTTGAATGAAGTCACATTTGCGCTGCGAAAGATCAATCCAAATGTGTTAACTGTTACATTTTTTTCAGGCGTTCCTCACGTGGCTTGTTTCCGTCAGTAGGTCCTGATGAAATGGGTCAGCCCTTTTACCACACCATCTTAGGGGAAACTTGTTACACCGTTTTAACTAATACACATACTCAATTATTATTGAAATAGAATAAAGATTGTTTAAAAATGCTGTAATAAAAGAATGCTTTCTGAACTATAAAAAAAGATGCGATGAGTTTGGTAGTTTTCACAAAAACAAAACTTTTTAAAAATGTATCTGCTGCTAATGGTGGTTGAGCGTTTCTTGTTGTGAGATTTAGCACAAGCAACAAGACACAAGGTAGTTGTACTGACAAGATCTCTCCAAGACAAAGATTTCAAAGAAGACTGAGTACACAAGCTCTTGTGAAGAAGCACAAAGATGCGGGGACCGTTGAGGATCCTAGACGTGGTTGTTGGTCTAAGAAGCTTAAAGCTGGACACATCAAGCTTAAAAAAACTGAAAAGGTCCACCAATGCAATCAACTCAGAACCAAACCAATGGAAACTAGTTACTGACCAGAAAAAGTCCTCTATGGTAGACTTGCAGCCAAAAAGCCATGCCTGTGACACAGGAGCAGGGTCAAGAAAAGTCAGGTGTGCATAAAAAGAGGAATTGGGGTGCAGAAACAGGGCAGCAGGAGCTCTGGACTGATGAGTCAAAATTTGAAACATTTGGCTGGAGCAGCTGCGATGGACTGGTGACCCCGGCAGACCCCCGTGACCCCAAAAGGGAATAATCGGGTTGGAAAATGAACTAATGATAGAATGGCTGGAGCAGGACTACAGGCCGCTACAATTATGAGTGTCTGCAGGCAACAGTGAAGCATGGTGGAGGTTCCTTGGAGATTTAGATCTGTGCTGCAGATAAAGTTGAAGACTTGGTCAGGATTAATGGTGTAATGCTGGCAGTAAGATACTTATTCATCATGTGGTCACCCAGTGAAATCGTAAACATTTTGCTAAGTTCTTTGGCATTCTGTAGACATATACAGATTTGTTCCAGGGTTTTACAATTTCATTCTCATTTTCCAAACCATGGACTTCAACGAAGCAGTCATCTGTTTTAAGATGATAAATTCCCCTCAGATGGTGTGTGTGTGTGGGTTTTTCCAATTCACAACAGGGTCTATTTAGCTAACTTGTTAGATGCGTTCTGCATTAGCCTAGTTACATGACTCTAAATCCTCCACCCCCACATTGATGCTGCTTTTCAGAAAAAAAAATTTGATTGTATCTTCGAAAAATCTGGTAAAGCTACCAATCCTAACATTTTTGGACAATGAGAAGAGTCCGATGTCTGTAGGTCTGGTTTCCTGTGAAGTAGCCCAGTAACCTTAACCTTGATTCAAGACTGCATCCTGGCAGAGGAACAAGTGGGAGTCATGTGACAAGGCACATAGGTCTAAATGTGACTTCAGGTGAGGGCTTTAACAGCTGAAGCTTTTCAGTGTCAGCGAGTGAACTGATCATGCAAAACAAGCAAACAATGCATTGGAAATGATACGAAAGTCAATGTTTATGCAGCTGCATCAATCAATGGTTGAAATATAGATGCAAGCAGCGGTGATGGGCCCAAGCCTTAAAGTAATCCAGGCCAACATGACTTCAGAAAAGTTGCCAGGTAGTTGAGACCTGAAGACTAAGATTCTTTTCTAAGTCACCATTCACTCCCAACAATAATGACCAGCACAGAAGGAAGCGCTATCTGCTGTTTCTCTGCATCACTTCTCTAAACTAGTAACTTTGCATGAAACCCCCAGTGACTGCTCAAAATGAGTGCTGTGTTGTTATATGTTTGGTAAATTTAACTTTAGCCTGTTTCCTAAATACCCTCAAGGCAGTAGCTGCTTGTACATTTTTCACTGCTGGGGGCTACACTTATCTAAAAAGTCTGTGTACCATTAGCGTCACGTTTGTTTATTTAAACTTTAAAAGTGCTTTGAATTAGTCATACCAGTCTGAGCTCATCCTGGATCTGATCTCTCTGATTGTAAAGGGTGCATTGAAAGCATTATCTTCAATGCATCTGACTTACGAACATCTCGGGATGATCTGGTCCTTTAAGTTAGGTTTTTTCTGATGTGTCCCTATTTTTTGTGTATTTCTTCTCTATTTTCTCCTGCACAAATTCATATCTGACTGGCACAGCACGAGCAGTGATGTAGAACCTTCTTACTAAGAAGTAAAGCCAATCGATGTCTGGGTTAGTATTAATCCAGGCAGCTACAAATCTGCACCCCGTTTTCTCGCAAGGTCTTGAAATGCCTGCACTGTGCATGAGCAAGGGCTCAGCGTCATGAGCTTATTTGGACGCTTCCCCTGAATTTGTGTAAACAAAGCCATTTTTAATACCTCTGACCAATCAGACATTATCAAACAGATACACAAATATATATATATATATTTAACTTATAAACAAGTATTGTTTTACATAAAGTGATGCAGTAGCCGCCACTGCCAAGGGTTGGTCCTCTTTAAACCATGAAACTACACTTAGAGGATCATGGGCACAACGAATCGTTTGAGCAATAAAATCTGGCATCATGCTCAGTGTTGCTCTCTGTCATGGAAAGCTTAAGTTGCTCAAGCCCGAGGCGCGAAACTTTGGTTTTCACTGCTGTTAAATTCGAGGTGTTTTCCATGATACTTGTATTTTGTTTTGGATTTTTTTTTTTTTTGGAATAAGTCGTTTCTATCCATTAACCCTTCCCCTCCATTATACCAGAAAGCCCCTCACGTAACGTTCTTCACTTGGATCTGATCTCAACAGGGTGTCGTAGTCAGTCGTCAGCACAGTTCTTAAGTGGCGACCAAGAGCCCTGGGCCTTTAGGGGCGGTCTAGCAGGAGAGTTCCAGGTATCAATAATAAAATTTCCCGCGAAACATTCGAAAAGATCTATGTTTGTTTGTTTTGATGATGGTATTGTTTCCAAACGTTTTGGGTTGGTCTGTGCAAGGTTGAGCTGTTTATCCACCTTCAGCGTGACTCAAATGGCTACTGTCAGATTTAGTGTTTGGGGTGGGGGGATTTTATAGTCAAGGTAAAACTTGGATTTCTTTCAGCAACTGTCTAAATGAGATGCTGCTTTTCCCTCTGCGCTCGCGGCGGCGCAGCATGGCTAGGTTTTATTTCATGAAGCATCTTGTTTCTTTGCAGGAAACCGCGCAAAAAAACTCACCACGTTCTGTGTGCGCTTTTCAGCTCAGCGCGTGCGCCTGCTTCTCAAAGCTCCATGAACAAATGAACCATTTCCTGTCGGTAGCAATTGTTAAATTGAGGAAACCCCTCTCTTACCGTGTGGGAAATCAACGATTAGGAAATATTTGGTCATGGAGTTTTACTTTTGTGCGCAAGCATCATTCATTTTCCCCACAGGAAGTTGTTGCGCAGCGAAAAAGAGCGGGAAAGGGGCATCTCCTTCAGCCGGTCAATCCTTTCTCAGACCAAGCCTGTGCCCTTTTCATTTTGTTTTGGATCGTGAGCGAAAAGGCACCTTCAAAAGGTGGAACTAATGTCAAAAGTGACGCTTTACATGCTCTTGCTGTGTGCTTGATGACCAAAGAATTTTATATTATATTTAAGATATTCAATCCCTGGTCATTTAGGCCAGCTCTTTGGTGATTGTGTGGATCAGCTGGAGCAGGTAAACTCATGCTGATGTTTCGATAGCTGTGCTTCACATGGTCAAGGCTAGAGAAGCTCTAAACTCTTCTTGTTTGCTTTGGTCTGAACAGAGACTGTTACCAATTGATGGAGCAAATGATCTCTTCTACCAGCCTCCACCGTCAATGCCAACGTCCAAAGTCTATACCATAAGGCCTTACTTTCCTAAAGATGAGGTAAGTTGTGGCATAATCTAATAATTTTTTGTGTTGTGCTGATGAGCCCATTTTGCCTTTATGATCAAGATGATGTTTTACTGAGATTCACTTAAATCAAACTTTGTCGCAATACCCCTCTGTCACACCCCAGGGATAAAAAAAAACAAGGGAAAAGGGGCATGATCAACTGTTAAATGGGGTGTTGTAATCAGTTGTCCACACAGTTTCTAAGTAGCGACCAAGATCCATGGTCTCCGGTGATCATTGTTAACAGTTGGAGCACAATCAAACCATTAAATAGGGTGTTGTAGTCAGTCATCAACACAATTTATTAGTGGTGACTAGAGCATGACATGGGAGTGGATTTTCACTCCCGTCCCATCCCACTCCCCGAGAAAAAAATCCCATCCCAATCCTGGAGCAGAGTAAAGAAAACAAATCCTGTCTTGTCCCACTCCTGTAGAACTGACTCCTGGTCCCATCCCACTCCCTCAAAATTACTCCCAATCTCATCCAACTCCAGCCAGCTTACAAATACCTGTAGTCTTTTGAAATGGATTCCAATTTAGTAAAAACAGGGCATTGGTCACACAGTGACATTGGTCACATTAACCATTTTAGTTAACCGAACCCAGAGAAAATTGTGGTCTGTATCATTTTTTAGCCATTTTTCTTTTCAGAGGAAATAAAACTTAAAAAATCTGGCAAATATTTATTTATTTTTTGTTATAAATGCTCAGAACAGTGTGTAATAACAAAAAAAAGGATTTGAATTTTCATCAAGTTTCTCTTTATAAACAACTATAAATGTACAGCAACAAGAATTGTGAGATTACGGAAATTAGCCTCAACCTATTGTGCATCAACTCATAACTTTTTGTCTGAATACGGCTTTCAGTGTCGATTTTAGAGATTATTTTATTTAGAAAGGTCCGAGTTTGTTTTTTTCTCAGCTTTGGAATATAGTAGAGTAGTTCCTGTCCAGCTGAAGACAGAGCCCAACCTTGCCACAGGAGGTTCCCCCTTCATCAGAAAAAGTCTCTATAAATAAAAATATATTACATCAGATTAGATTTATTCAAAAGAAACCCTTGTGTTTCTATACAAAAAATAGCAGAAGATAAAAATAAATTAATGAAGCAATATGTTGTTGGAATCAAGAGCATGAGCAGTTTTAAAGCAATATTATATAAAGTCAGTTTATATAATATCAAAAATTACGGGAAATCCCGACAAATGTCATCCTCTTGTGGTGACCAAGAGCCATGGTGTCTCTGCTCCTACTCTTAACAATGGTCACTAATCAAACCGTTTAACAGGGTCTCGTAGTTATTCGTCAGCAAAGTTCTAAAATGATCAAGAGCCAAGGTTTATGGTAGTCATTTTTAAAAGTGGGAAAACAATCACACTATTAAACAGGGTGTCGTAGCCAGTCTTCAGCACAATTGTTAAGTTGCGACGAAGAGCACTTGTCTCTGGTGATCATTCTTAACAGTAGGAGCGCAATCAAACTGGTTAGAAAATTATTCTATTTTATAAAGTTATACGTATTTATTTGGAGTAGTCTTTCCTCTTATCTAAGTTGCCAATCTCAAAAGTTCAAGCTAAGTTCTTTTTTGAACTCAACGTGACTTGGCAAATCGTGTTGTAAGTTCTCTGTGAAAAATTTTAGTCGGCTGCTTGTATTCCCAGCTGTGGAGTCCCATTTTCTGCTGAGTGTCTGAAGCATTGTGCTGAAACAGCAGTGTAGTCCACCTGTTATTCCTCAGGGCTGTTTGGAAAGCAAGCTGCTACACTCCTTCACCCACTACATCTCTCGTTTTCTGTCCTCAGTCTGCCATCTACAAGATCTGCAAGGAGATGTTCAATGACAGCTGCGATGTCCCTTCATTCTCAGATGAGCCCCCCGATCTTATTGGAGACAGGTTTGCCCAGAACTTGCAGAATGATTTGTGCAGTGTCCTCCTCTGTCCCAACATCACAGGTGATCAGTCTTGCTGTGGATTGTAGGTTGGTGGGAGGATTCCTTACACTCAGTCCAGACTATGGGTTTGTTCTGGAGGATGAGGATGGGGTCTGTGGCTACGCTCTGGGCACTGTGGACGTCAAGCCGTTTGTGAAGAAATGCAAGATGAGCTGGATTCCATTCATGCAGGAGAAGTACAACAAGCCGGACACAGAGAAGGACCTCTCGGAGGCAGAGGTCAGGATCTCTTCTCTTGGGTTAAAATTTCTGATGTACCTTGAAACGTCAGATTTCCTAAGGAATTAAATGGATCCTCATCGTGTCCATGTCGATCCTTTACTTGTGTAGAAAATGATGCTGAGCTTTCACGAGGAGGAGGAGGGATTGCCAGAGTCGTTCCTCAGAAACTTCCCGTCACTCATTAAAGTGGACATTCATGTCAAGGTTACTGACCCCAGTGTTGCCAAAAGCATGATGGGATGTCTCCTGTCATCACTGAAAGCCAATGGTAGGTTGCATTTCGTCCCAATAATCGGTAATTTATCTTGTTGCATAGTGTTTAGTTATCAGACATTCTCAGAATCAATTATATATAATATATAGGAATCTGCGAAAGTTTTAGTCAGGTGTGAAAAAATGCTGTAAAGAATGCTTTCAGAAATATATAAATAACGGTTTTATTTTTCCAAAAATCTAAATCAAATCAATTTTTGGGTGTTTCTGCCTTTTGCTTTCGAACCGGTATTATATTCGGATGTATGATCCAGAAATTATACCAAACAGCTGCTAATGAATGTCAATGTGAAACCCAGTCATGAACTGAAACAGAAACAGCTGTTTAGGAGGCTTAAAACTAGGTGAGGAAGAGCCAGTGTGATGTTGAGCAACACGACACCAGGTAGTTATACTGCATCAACAAGGTCTCTCTCAGACAAAGATTTCAAAGCTGACTGGGATTTTGAGATGTGCTGTTCAAGAACAAAAAAACTGCAAACGTTAGTATAAAAAACAGCCCAGGGAATGATAATTTGTGGCCCCTGCCTTAATATGAAAGCTTAATGTTAGTGCGGGCCATGAGTTTGATATAAATGGAGCAGTGTTGTGTGTAGAGCTGAACGAAACGATCAATCAGGGTAGACCATATGGCTCTCGAAGCGGGACATTGAATGAGTGATGGTTACAGCAGCGCTGCCGTTGCATGTTTTTCTTCCGTGCTTAATAAAAAAAGTCAAATAATTCAGACTTGTGCTAGAAATTATAAATTAGATTGGAAATTTTAAAACAAATTTTAATAATGATTTTCTGAGCTTTTAAATGAAGATTGTAGTCAGGGCTTTAAAAGAAATCAATGGAATTTTTAAATAAAATGCTTTTATTGTGGAAAACATGATGCAGCCCAGCCTCACCCAGATTCTGCCTCTAGCAGCCCTGTAAGGGCTCCATGGGTTGATCCAAAAACAGGTTTTTTTACCATGGATGAAGTTTTCAGCTGTGTTCTGTCTTTTAGAGCTTGCAGGAACTTTAATTATTGAATAGAACTCTTATCTAACTCCATATTTTTTATAAGAAGGTTATTGTTTACCTTTATCATTAGCTTTGATTAAAGCTATAGTAAACTATGTACTGATAATTGGTAATACGGTGGTACCTCGAGGTATAAATGCTTCGAGTTAGGAAAGGTTTGAGATATGAAAGGTCTCGCGGGAAATATTCCGCTTCGAGATTCTAAAAAATTCCAAGATACTTTTTCTCTATTTTTACTCTATTTTCCGCTTGTAAGGTTTCACATTTATGTACACATTACGTATTTTGCATTTGTTTTATTCTGTTTTATTATCATTTATTACATTAACAATCTACTTATACTGTTGTTTCTGAGAGCCGTTGCAGGAATTAGGCGTTTTACATGTAAAACTCGAGATACGAGATACGAACGTTACCCTGGAACAGATTAATTTCATATCTTGAGGTGACCTGAATTGTTCTAAGCCCTTCAGCCACGGGCTTTGTCATGGACAACCAGCAGCGATCTAAGTATCATTCCAATATAAGTCCACTCCCGCGGTAGGGTCTAGTTCAAATGTAAATCAGACAGCATGTTCAGGAAACAATGTGACCATATATGGCGTTTCTTTCCGAGGCAGATGCCATTGTTGAATTAAAGCACTCCTATTCGATAACCATAATCCTTTTAGCCCCTTTGCAACACAAAGCGGTTTCAAGAAGTGGTTGAGAATCTCAACCCCACCCCCCTGGCTTAGATTTCTGCTATTTACACATTAACAAATGTTATTGTATATAAATGTATATTAATAAAGACATAATTATTCACAGCCTTAAAGCCCCTAGGTTTGAGACCCCTGGTCTACATAGTCCGCATGTGCTGTTATGGTCTACATGGTTCCAAACATGAATCCTCCAAATACACAAACAAAAAAGTTTTTTTTCATTATTTAATCACAAAAAAATCTTACATATTGTACCTAGAAACATAGGGGAAATTTCTTTCATCATTCATTGTTTTTTAAAAACCCTTGCAGTGGTCATTTCCAGGGCAAGAGTTTTTTGGCACACGTTAACGGACAAGAGCTTGCACACAGTCCGTCTGTGTCACAGCAAATCATCCCAGATGTGTTGCATCTCCGGAGTGCAAAGATCATTTACGCATCGGCTCTATTTTTTTGATGTGCTGCAAGCGTGACTGATTGCAAAAAGCCATAAAAACTGTGCCAAAAATGTGTTATTTAGCCAAACGTCCCACATTTTATTAGTTTAAAACTATTGTTTTAGGTTTACTTTGAGTCAAAAATGTGAAATGTGTATTACACTGGTACAGGAACAGCTCAACACTTGTTTGAACAGTATTCATCTATTAATGATCCTCAAAAAACTTTATTAAGAGCTCTTTGTTAAGAACAACACTTGGGGTTAAGACACCAGGGCCATCAACGCTGAAATGAAGTACTTCATAAGAAAACTCAACTTCATTTCAAAGTTAGAACAGAAATTGTTTATATTATGTTGATTTTGCATAACACAGCTTGCTTCGGTGTTTAAATGATATCCATACACTGTAGATCTAGCCGTGGCAAATGTAACTATGACGTACGAGCGACAAACAGGAAACCGGCATTACTCTGTTGAAAAGAAACCATTGCTGCTCTTCATATGCGCTTCTTGTCTCCTTTATCGTCAGGCTCTCATGGAGCTTTCTGTGAGGTCCGGCAGATGGACAAAAGGATGATGGACTTCTACAGCAAACTGGGGTGCTTCGAAGTGGCCAAGATGGAGGGATTCCCCAAAGACATCATTATAATGGGGAGGAGCTTGTGATGAGGAGCAGCCTAGAAGAACATGTACACATTTTAGCCCACTGTAAAAGCGCCATCTCACCACGTGCACCGGTCACATGTTCAACAGCCTTCTGTTTTAAGTTTTAGGTGCTGCTCATTCACTTTGCCAGCCGGCGGTTCTCTTGAGAGTTTGAGAGCGAGTGCGTGTGCTCACATTGGTGTGTTTGTGGAGTCCGAAAGGAATTTACTTCGGCGTACGGACAGGTCGCTTGTGTTGGCCGAGTGCTGGTTGACCCATTCAATATCTTAGACATTTCAGTTTGCGTTGTTCACTCCGCTATTTGCATTATTTGATAAGAGACTGATGTTTTTGTTTCTTCATTTCAAGAGTTTTACAGTGTTCAAGCTTTATGTCCATCTAGGTTTTTGTAGATGCTTCCTAGATGGGGGGGGGGGCTGTTGAGATGTGTTTCCAGAGCGATTCGTGTTAAACCCGTTGTGTTCATCGCATCTTAGACTGCATGCGATGTTGTGTAAGCCTCACCAGTCTGTGTGATATATTTAAGCGCAAAGAGAAGCACTTTTCTGCTTGTAGTGGTGAATTCTAGATTTTTGAGACATAACAGGGGTGCATTAGATGTTTACTAAAAGAAACTTGGCCAAAATATGGGGCGTTTGATTCTGAATCAATAAATACAACCCTGAAATAAATGAAGGCATGTCAATGGCCCTCAACAAAACTCCAAGCTAATGCTATGTTGCTAAATGGAAGCACACCAGAGCTTAAAGAAACACTTATTTGGGAAATAAGCTCGTTTTCCAACTCCCCTAGAGTTGATGAGAAGAGTTTTACCATTTTGGAATATGTTCAGCTGCTCCGAAGACACAACGATGGCTATGTTAGCGTAGCACAGCATGGATAGTGTAGCATTGAATCCGAAAAGGCTTAAAGGATTTTAAATCAAAATGCTTCTGGTCTAATCAGATTCAATGATTTATGCTTAGCTAATGCTAAAAGTGCTATCGTCACTATAGCATCCAAATGGTAAAACTAAACTAGTTAACTCCAATGGAGTTGTAGAGTAAGCCTATTTTTAAGAATATGCTTGTTCTTGGGAATATACGAAGGCTTTCCTAATTTCTTGTGTTAAATTTTCAACCTTAGCCTTGATTTATAAAAATATATATATAGTTTTGTGCATGTCATAGGCCAATGGGTGCACAGTTTGTCACTTTTTCCTGACTATTTAAGGAATATTTGTACTGCTGTAAATCTGATGCTTGAATCATTTTATTTTGAGTGGTCATGTAAATGTTAAGGATTTCTTTCTTCTTTTCTTTTTTATGGAATTTACAATGCCTATGTTTAAAAATATAAAGGTCTCTGTACTTTGATGTAACTATAATTATGTATGTGTTCATTTCTGTAAGGTTTGTATGTAATTCAAATGGTTATTAAAACGTTACACTGAGATTCATTTGTGTGTTGACATCAATGGATTTTACAGTATTCATAAGCCTCAAATTAGAATGTGGAAACTTGTTACAGCTGCCTTTATATATTTAATCTTTTTTTCTTGGTAAGGAGATCATGCTTTTACTTGTACTAGTTACTGAAGATGTAATTCATCGACCGCCCACTTGAGGCTGCTCCTTGTATGAGCAGATTCCTATTGACTCCCATGTTAAAAGCGGTCAACTTTACAGGATAAAAACTTTTTTATTTATTTATTCATGACCTCTGGCTCGGGGGTATTTTTTTGAGTGATGGGTACTGTTGAGTGTCCAAGTTTGTCAAATTGTCAATGTGATTTGAGTTGTTACATGTTGATCATTTATTTCCATGTCATTCACACTAAAAATGTCACATTTTTATATGAATGTGCAAAATTTACTTGTTAACTTGGAAAATAACTGAATGGTTTCATGCATGCGAACCAATTCTATCAATTTTCTAAACTGGAGTGACCGGGACCAATGTTTTTTGCAGAAAAAGAAATGAACATACAAAGGCCCTTACGTCTAATGGGAAACAATGGGAAAGCATAAAACAGTACATATTATATTATGATAAAGGAAATAAGGCTATATAAATTTCCATTTATAATTAGAACTGTAACAATATACTACATTGTAAATTCCTCATCATGCTCATAATTACACAATATACATTTAACTGCAAGAGTTATATCTTCATCAGTAGCACTTTTCACAAATTAAAATACAGAAACATTTTAGAGTAAACCACAGAACAAATAGACAAAACTTTCCTCCTCACACAAACAACACATTTCATATCAATGTCATCATAAAAGAAACCCAATTATTAATCTCCAGAAACTAGTAGATCAGGCAATCTTTGTAATCTTTCAGACCTTTATTCTAAACTATTGTCACATGTTTTGTCTCTTATTATTATCCCATCCAATTTATTATCTAGATCGCAGTAAAGACAGGTATTTTATTTTAAAAAAAAATGCTATCAATTCTTTAAGTTCTAAAGGAATTGCAGATACATTAAATGAAAACATTTCAACTAATCCTACGTATAATATGTCCACTATTATTCAGCAACGGTGTTACAAGCAAATGTTTAATAAAAAGAGTTATTTCTTTCTGTTTGTAATGTGACATTGTTCCAAATAAGCCATTTATGGTGTGGGGGGCTGTGTTTGTTGATGACAGTAGAGCTTGACTGTGGAAATTTTACATTTTTATGGGAAGCTTATAAATATTAAAATTACAGTTAAGAAGAAAATCAATACCACGAGTGTTTTCAAAAATAATATTGGGGATAAAGTGCCATCCGTTTTCCTTTGACCGGGGTACAAGGAACGACTTTGAATGTTTGGAACAGACCGTTAAGGAAGCCCCGCCCACCTGTGCGTGTCCTTGGTGATGACGTCTAAAGTTCTGCGACACTTCCTGGGCATTGTCACATGTTTTGAAACCTCGACCTGATTGCAGCCTTTGTGTGATTTATTTTACTAAACAGTTATGGCGTTTGTTGAAGACGAAGCGTCAGACAGTGGAGTGGAATCGCGCTCGCGCCTGGAAAGCTACGTTTTCAGTAAGTTCAGGGCGAATGTGACGTGCTCCATGCTGCTTGATTGATTTCCCAACACACGTGCAACAGCTGCTATGAAGTTACTAAGATGTATTGCGCAAACCCTATTAAAGAGCATGCATTAATGCTAATTTCAACATGTGCTGTTTCATTAGATGTGGTTCTTCTTTAGGTTGTGAGCTCTCCACAAATGTGCCGTTTTACACGTTTCAAGCAGATGAAGATGATGACGTCGAACACTTTCTTGAACTGAGAACGGTGTGTTTCAATTTCATTTCAGGCCCACTCCACTCTAGACGAAATTTCTTAATTGTATCTCGCGTTAAAGGTCTGAAATGTTATGTAATGGCTGATGCTGGTGTCAAGCCATTCACTGAGTTTTGTACAAACTACTTTTAATGAAGAAAACTAAAACTTCAGAAAATTGATCATACGAATTTATGCCAAGTGATGTCACTCCCACCTTTTACTGTAGACGCCGACTTGGGAACAATAATGATCAATTGAGGCAGGCACTTTATAAATTCCAATCCTAGTGAACTCTTACATAAACTCAGTGTTGTTCACTCGCTGCCATCTTAAGAATGAAAGAGAAGCTCTCTTGGGCAGAAACCCAATGTAGAGATAAATAACAATGAAATCAGAAACGTCTTTATTGCCATGGTCAGTGAAACAAGTTTCAAGGACGAGGAATTTTTTTGGGTGATGGTGCAAAACAAAGAACACATACTAAATAATAAAGTGAAGTATGCATAAGTAAAATAAAATAAATAGAATAGAATATATTTTAAAAAAAAAAGAGAGAAACTGGAAGAGGAAGGTGAGCCGCGCGTCTTCTATGGAATTGGGGCAGTGTTTGCATATTGCGTTAAACATTCACATGTATGCATTTATCCAAAGCAACTTAGATTTTGAATGAATTATCTCATTTTTGTATTTATCAGGATTGCTTTCCCTGGGAATTGAACCCATGACCTTTGTGTTGTTGCCACAGGAAAGCTCATGTTAAAGATGGCATTCAAGCACATAGATGTACACCAAAGTCAAGTTAATCGATGAAATCAATCTATTTCCAAGCAATAACCTGTAGAGAAACCAACCTTTTTTCAAGGACAAACATTTTAAAGGTACATAGAGAATTACCTTTAACAGACACTTGGGATTCTGAAAATGTCGAATGCTTATTTCCACGTGACATGGGTTACATGTTCATAAATCTCTTATGTGACCAACTCTGAAAGTGAAACGTCTTAGGGCATTGTCTACATTTGTAAACCTGTACTAGTAGGGCTGCACGATTGACAAAAAAATCATAAATGTCGGTTATTCTCTTGAAATTTTAATTGCGATAATTAATTATGATTAGTGGTGTTTTAAATAGCTTTATACCATTGTTCGAAGCAACTGCATGCCAAAGATTAGATTTGTCCTAAAGAAACCCTGGTGTTTCTATACAAAAATTAGCGAAAGATAAAATAATCATAATGAATGAAGCATTATGCTGTTGAAATCAAGAGCATGAGCAGTAATAAAGCAGTATTAGATCGCCAATTAGAAAAATGATACTATATATTGAAAAACATTTTTGTTGGGAGTATAAAAACTTTATTACTTGCTTATAACTGATTGAGACAGTGACACGCCCCCTGCCTGCTGCTGCTGTTAGTGTTTCACAAATCTCACAGGGGCTCTCCTCACTCTTGACAATCTTATAAACAACTTCCTTCACTATTTACAAGTGTTTTTGCACTGAAATCGAACACATTAGTGTGTCAAATGGTGGAAGAATCAAAGGAAATACGGAAGAAAAGATGCACTTATTCCAATGCGGAAGATTCACAGGCGTATATCACGATAAAAACAGTACAATCTAATACTAATACACCGATTATAACTACTAAGAGAATGATTATACTATTATATATATAGAATAATTACAATGAAATCTTCGCTAAAATATTACTAAAGCAATCACAGCAACTCACTCATCTGTCAATGCTCTCCTACGCTCCACAAACTTTCCACCCCTGGCACACACACATAATGTCGTTACTAGCATAATGAATATAATATCTTTCGAAAGGTCTGTTACTTAGCTTTCTGAATCTGTTGGTATCTATTTTTTTCGCTATTGTGAATAAGGCCAGATCAGTGGTAGTTTGAAGTGCGTATGTCATTTTTCTATCGCTAGCGACAGCTTCGGTGTTAAAGGGTTAAACTTTGTGAATCGTCTCACAGCGTGATGTTCTAAACACGTAGAATAATGAAAGTAATTTTTTTGTGTAATCGTGCCTTTGAACGATCAGTAATCATGGTATTCATAATCATTATCGCGATTATAAATAGTTAATTGTGCAGCTCAATGTATTAGGTTGTAATTTTTAAAGGAATGTCAAATGTAATATATTTAAAACAAAAAAACAATGTGACTGTCTATATTAATAAAAATGTGTTTCTTGTCATAAGTATTATACATTATAAACAAAAAAAGAAATGGTATCTTGTTGGAGCTGTTCTTTAGGTTAAGCATGATGGTTTCCTGTGCTGATCTCTTAGATTTGTCTCGGTGAAGGAGCTAAAGAAGAGAATAACGTTGTGGAAGTGACTGCAATGAATCACCAAGGGAAGAAAATATCGGTGCCTGTTGCTAACCTCAACATTTCCTGCCTGCCGATGGTAAATTGTTGCGTAAACTGTTACGTAATGTTGGTGAAACATGTTTTCTGATGAGGTTTTCACACGTTTGATTTCAGGTGAGTCTTGGGGAGTTTGAGTTGATGGCTCCAGTCACATTGCGGCTCAAATCTGGTTCTGGACCCGTGACAGTCAGTGGCTTACATTTAGTTGGTAAGGAATCAAGATTATCCTGAACCATTATGCTTTTTGTGCCCGAACTTTTTCAAGCAGACTAGCCATCTCACAGGCCTTGTTTTTCCAAGGGTTATCCTTTTTCACCACTAGAGGGCAACGATTTGGAGTCTAAAACGAAAACGATTGCACATTTTCTCAATTTAATTTGCATTACCTTATGATTGTATGTCATAACTCTTGTAATGTTTGTTTAATATCAAACTAAAAACCTACACATTATATTTAAAATGCACCATTCCTACTTAATATTCAGATCAGCCACTGTGATTGGCAAAATTGCCCCTGTGCTTGCAGATTTCTTGGTGGTGTGTGACAAGTAAAAGTCTACCGATTGTGTGTGTGTGTGTTTTTTTTTTTTTTTTTTTGTCTGATGTTGATTGACATTGTTTGTGTCCAATGGGATGGACACAAAGTTGGCGGACAGGAACTGTTGTAAGTGTGGTATTAAAGTATAGAGAAACAGTAGATGGGTGCTTCAAAAAGTGCAGTTTTCCCCCACATAACCTGTTCAAATGCACATCAGAATCTAATGAGTTATTAATATATTTGTTTACACTGGTTTTACTTGAATGTGTTAATCTGTTTTAATTGAGTCGTCTGAGAAGTTTTGTATTTTAAATTATTTTGTATAAAAAAAAACATGTGTTTAAACCTCAAATAACTTTTAATCAGGAACGAAAATATGCTTTAAATTAAACTTTAATATTTTTTACCTTTATCGTGATCTTTATCAAAACGATTGATGAGAATTTTTCTGGCCATATTGCCCAGGCTTACGCACAAATGCAAATATTTAATTTCTGCCCATAATATTCATTTACAAATACCAGCACTTTTTGCCTACCATAAATCTCCCCCTTTTTTTAAAAAAAACAATGTTGATCATTATTTCTTATGGTTCAAGCCACAGAAAATGAAGAGTCGGAAATGTCAGATGAAGACGACGATGATGATGATGAGGAGGATGTGAGTGAAGAGGAAATGCCTTCTGCGAAACCGGCCAAGAAAAAGCAGAAGGTTTAAAGTCACGGATTGAACTGAGCGCTTTTACACGCAACATTTCTACGTTTTATATCCAAGGTTTCGAGCGTGGTGTAGAGTAAAAAGGAATGTTTGTATTTTCTAATGTGAATGGAAGTGTTTGAATCCTCCCTGCAGACTGTTCAGTCAAAAAAGTTTTTACCTGGTAAAACTTTCGTTTGTCTTATCTGTGAGCGTCTGAGCTTTGGGGTTGTTCCCAGTCATCCTGTCTCTTCAACTTTGACACTTGATTCTCCTAATCCTGAACTCAGTCCATACAACTGCATCTTTCTCAAAGAAATCACAACCATGTTTGTCCGGATTGTTTTGTTTTCTTTATGTAATAGTGTTTTTAAGGGCTACATGAGGTTTAAGTTTTAATCTTGATGCAGTGATCCTTCACAATTTTTGTACTTTGATTCATCTTCCAACTGTGAATAAAATCAGTAATGTTTTTAAAAACATACTGTTCAAACTGTGCCAGAAGCTTTAAGGTGAAAGTGTACCTAAGTTCACTTACATAAAGGCAGTTTTTCTTTGTGCTATTAAAAAGAAAATTTGAAAAAAAAAAACTAATAAAAAAAAGTATTCA
Source organism: Danionella cerebrum (assembly GCA_007224835.1). Classification (NCBI taxonomy): domain Eukaryota; kingdom Metazoa; phylum Chordata; class Actinopteri; order Cypriniformes; family Danionidae; genus Danionella; species Danionella cerebrum. The sequence goes on along the minus strand of SRMA01026725.1, from coordinate 536,292 downwards.
TTAACTTAAAGTAGCATACTACACTTGTACTTAACACAGATGATAAAAAATTATCCATGTCAACATTTAAAAGTTATATTAAACTATATTTAATAAAAGTGAAAAAATAAATCTGTCATTTGATCACTTAGTATATCTCACATACATTTGAAATAAAATACATTGTATTTACATAGTTCACAAAATACATAGTTTGCTTCCTCCAAGTCTCTGCTTTTCTAGAACTGAAAAAGAGATAGGATAAAGTGGTTGCTATGGTAAACCCTGTTCACTTTGGATGGGTCAATGCATATAGTGTTTCCCATGTCATTATGAGCAAAATAAACCCAACCCTGTGTCCCTCTAATTTACCACATCTGAGATATATTTCAGAAATTTGGTATAAATACTTAGTACAGTGGTATGTTCTTGCACTTTACTGATAATTACAAGAGGTTTGGTCAGTTTGAAGTTTCTTTGAGGTTTGACCTCATATTAAGTCATTAGAAAAATTTTAAGCATTCTCTGTGATTTCACCGAATTTCTTTAGTGGTGCCAGTTTGAAAAGATAACAACAAAGATATAAGAATGTCTTGGCAAAGTTTGGTGGCTGTCGCTTAAACTGTCTAGGAGGGGATACATCTGGAAATTTATGCCAAGGATCTGCAGATCATCATTGCTGACTACATACAGTAGTATTACAATATCCATACTATTTTGACAATAGTCAAAACTTGAGGTAGCAAGAAACCACACCGGATGCCACTCAACTGTCTTCAGATCGTATCCAATAGAGTCCTAGAGATTTGTATCACGGATGTGCAGCTGACTCATCTGCAACAACTGTGTGATGCCATCATGACAATACAGAGCAAACTATGAGGAATGTTTCCAGTACCTTTTGAATTTATGCCATGAAAGGTTCTGAAGGCAAACGGGGTGCTAGCTAGTACTAGCAAGGTGTACCTAATAAAGTGGCCGGTGTTTATTTGTTGTGCGGTCCCTTTAAAATCAGTTGGTGACGTCACTTAACTCCTAGCAACTGTCAACAGCGCCTTGGGTGAAACTCGGAGAAACATGGTGAGAACTTTAACGTTACTTTTTGTCCGCCCTGTTGTTGTGTCGTGTGAAACAATAAAGCTTAGCTTTGTTTGTAAATATTCGCCAAATAATATAAAGTGGGCTAATCGCTGGAGCCAGGTGTAATCTCATTTACTGTGGCCTCAGCGCCGTTCAGACCGTTGTTCGCCTTCCTCTACAGATGAGTAACGTAACGGTCAAACCAGTGTCAACGGCCTCCGTTAAATAACAGTTACAGCCTAGACCCGGATTTATTTGTGTAGCACTATTATCTACATTTGAGCTGAGATTTTTATATATAAATGTGTATTTTATCAGCAAATGTGCATCTTGACTTGAACAATCAAATTATTTGTTAATACGAGATAATTTGCAACTGCGTAACTTGGTTTATAGATGTGTACAACTTCTTATTAATGCAAAAATACAATATAAACAGTGGCCTTTGCAGGTGGAAAACACTGATCTAGATTTCTGGCAAAAGTGTAAAACACAAGTTCTACTAACTTCATATTAGTGTGTGTATATATAGCTAAAAAAAATGTAAAATTCACAATTTAACTCCAAACAAATCACACTAGTTTGAAATCAAATTGATTTGGCAGGAGTGGGTCTGCAGGTGGTGACCACAGATCACCTGTCAGCTGCTTTGCTTTCTGGCTGATGTTTTGCTCACGTTTGAATGCTCCAAACCATGGAGGCGCTGCCAGCAGACTATGGGCTTACATTAACACTAATTCCGAGCTCAAAAAGTTCAGTTTTGAGAGTGCAAAAAGACATTTTGCATGAATCCAAAGAGTGTTTTATGGATAAAAGTTCTTCTTGCAAAGTAAAGTGTATTTTTGAGCGAGCGGAAATCAATTTTGGGAGTAATATCTGTACGAGTGCCAATGCCATTCACTCTCTCACTTGAAACAAACCACAGTTAAAAGCTGCAACAATTCCAGCCAATTAGAGAGGAGTTTTCTATATTTCGACTGGCTGGCAAAAAGGTTGTGCGAGAACTTTTTGCGCTCTCAAAATAAGACTTTTTGCCCTCATAATTGTGGCTTTAAACTAACCCTGTAGGAGGCACACCAGAAAAGGCCTGTTAGTTTTTGTGCAAAGAGGAGGTCCACTGCCGCAGTTCTATAAAATTACCTCCAGAAGGCCAAAAATGTGTTTATGTCTGCTCAAACGGTCAGAAACCGACTCCATGATAGTCGTAAGAGGACCAGCGTCCCAAGGTGGAACACTACTAGCAGTCTTTGCCCTTCACAGATGAAAACAGGTTCATACTGAGCACATGTGAAGGAGTCTGGAGGTCCTATGGAGAATGTTCTGCTGCTTGGAACATCTTCTAGCATGACCAGTTTGGCAGTGGGTCAGTAAAGGTGTGGGGCTGCACTGTTCTCTATGTGCTTGCAAGATGTAGCCTAGCTGTCATTATTTTGCAAGATGTGATCCTCAGACTTCTTATAAGACCATATACCTGTGTTATTGGCCCTGGGTTCCTCCCAATGCGAGACAATGCTAGACCTCATTGGCTACGCGTTTCTCAGGCCTGAATCCAGTTGAGCACTTCTACAAGATGTCTTACTCCGTCCACAACTGCCCTGTTGCACCAAAGACTGTCCAAGAGTTGATGGATGCTTTAGTTCATGCCGGGAAGGAAATCCTCTGGAGATCATCCAGCACCTCAGCATGCTCAGGTTTTGTAGGGAGGTCATAAAGACAAGTAGAGCCGACACACTACCAAGCCTCATTTATATTGTTTTAAGGAAATTACATAAAAATGTATTGCGAAACACATCCGGACATCCGTGGGTTGATAAATTTGATTTCAAATGACTTTATTGTTGTTGGCACATTCAACTAAGAAAAATGTACATGAAATGAAATGAAATAACCTTTATTTGTCACATACACTGTTACATGCAGTGAAATAAGACCCCTCTGGCCACAGACATAGACAAGGTGAGGACAGGCCAGTGTTGAGAGGTAGCATTTGAGAAAGAAACAGAGAAATGGATATACATTAGGTAGGGTAGCTCAAAAGGTAGCAGTTAAAAAAAAGCCATTGCAACCAAGCACATATAGACATGAGACAGGAAAAAAACATTGCTGTAGGAGTTAGGGTCAAGGAAAGTTGTGGGGCCGCTGCAGTCAGCAGCAGACATTTTCCTGCTGCTTTTAACGGCGCTGTATTCATGGCCCGTAGATTACATCAGTTGGGAGAAGCTAGCGGAGGTGTTGTGAGGAATGCGGGGAATGCAGAGCGTCTCGTTATCGCACCCTCTCAGGGGAATATTTTGACTTCTCTTTTGGTCTTCAAGGCCAGAGGAGATAAGGGAAGCCTGATGGAAGAGAAGTTAATTTGGGTCAAAAGCTGTACATTTCTACAGATTTTTACTGTCCATCACCGGTCTCTTTTTTATACAACATCTGCTGCATTGCTGCCAGCCTCTCCCTGATGATATCCAGTTTGCGGTCACAGACTATTAAATGAGCCCCGACAGTTTTAAGTCCAGTCAACATTCCATTCCAGTCTGTGAGCTTAGTGGGGCTTTGAGCACTGACCGCCTTTGATAATCGCCAATAGCAGAGAGTTCCACATATTCGGATTCAGCAGAATCCCAGTTATCACAATTATCCAATTATACCAGTTATCCAATTATATAAATGTCTTCGACATCCTCCAGGCACACGATCCTCCACTTCACCCAGGAGTCCATCGTGTAGCCAGCAGCGAAAGTTCCTGCAGGACAGGTGGGCTCCCCCGAACCCACACTCCTCGTCAAGAAAATGGTGTCAATTGACTTCAGAGACCAGTTGATCAGATCCATAGTTCCTTTTATTTGGAGAGCAGGACAGTCTCCCGCAGGCAAACACAGAGTGCCAGCGGATAGTCATAGATATGGGAGGGGTGAAGACTGCCTCCGCTGAAAGCAAGAGAGAAGTCTATTTATAAGAACATTTATTTTGAGAGCATTACACATACTTGCAACAAGCCTGGGTTTGATCCAGGTGTTTTGAAAGCAGATAAAAGGCATCAGCCTTAAGCACATTTGGCCAAATCTTCTTTTCATAACAAGAGCAGGAAAAATTGGTTATGTCCATAGATTTTATAAGTATACATGAGATTAATTCTGGTTGTATTTTCTTACTTGGTTTATTCCAGGGTTTGCTGTCGATCCTTCGAAAACTGAAGAGTGCTCCAGATCAGGAGGTGCGTATCCTGCTCCTCGGTTTAGACAATGGAGGAAAGACAACACTTCTCAAACAGCTGGCTTCAGAAGATATTAGTCACATCACCCCAACACAGGTAACATGTGTGCACTTTGCATCCAGAGATCAAAGAACTACATGCAGTTGTGTTCATAAGTTCTGATTTCTGATTTTTCAGAAAATATGAATAACACAAAAGCATTTTTTCCTCTCATTGTTAGTGGTTGGGTGAAGCCATTTGTTGTTTATGCTTTTATAATCATAATTAAAGAGACAGAAACTTTCCAAATGACATGATAAAAATTCAATACTCATTTTTGGCACAATGTTTCAAATTTATAAAAACACCACTTGTCGTCAATGTTTGCTTATCCTTACATAGAATATGAACTGTGAGTATGTTAATTATTTTTGACGTACTGTGGATTTTTGAGAGATTAGTGACATCTAGTGGAAATTTGAAAAGCAAAAAAACTTGATAATTTGAAAAAGTACACTTAAAATATCCGTAAAGCACTAAAATGCCCTTGAATTTGATAAGCAAGACTAAAGATATGACTGGGAAAAAATACTGTGAAACCTTAATTTGGGCGATACTAATTGTTAAGTTGACAAAGTGGTAAGAATAACTGTGGTTGCTAAACTGCCTTGATCCTTGTTTTGGGGGAAACTCCTCTTTTTTTCCAACCTCCGCCATAATTCACAACTTCCAAGCTCGGATAGGGAACGCTGGTCTAACTATACATGAATATTCATGAGCTATTATTCTGTTTTGCATTGACTATATATGGTGTGGACAAGGCGTGTTTAGGGTGGAAACCAATATGCCCTGATCTGCGCACCCTTGCATCCCATCTGTGATTTATAAATGGAAGATGTGCAACAGAATGGTTTTATAAATCTGATTTCGACTTTTTTTTTTTTGCTTATGCAAATTTGACCTTTCTGAGGTACGTTTAGTTTGGGCAGGATTCTACCCACTCTTTTAGAAATGAGACCCCTCTGATAACATACACAAAGGGTTTGAGCGGCTGGTGAAGGTAACCATCATCACCTCGATCTGTTTGCTTGGAATCAATGTTTGTACAGAAAAGGTATTAGAGTTTCTGGCTCCTGACAGACCCTTGCCTCTTTCTTTCAGTGATGCACTGACATTTCTGAATTCTGAGTGATGGCGAAAGCAAAAGAGCACTAAAGGATCTACAAGAAAAGGAACTATACGAAACAGGAATATAAAAAGATCTCAGAGGAATTGGGAATGTCAATAAGCAGTGTTCAAACTCTGATGAAACGGAGAGTGAGAAATTCTGGTAAAACCAACAAGCAGATGCTTGAGGAAAAATGTGTTACATGGTGAGTTGCCAGAAGAAACCATTATCGGTACTTCTCAAATGTCGCAAATAGCCACCCACAATGCGACAAACAGCTCAGAGACAAGCTACAAACTTTTGGAACAAAGTAATTTGGAGCAATGAAAACAAGCTTGAACTTTTTGGCCATGAAACCATAAAAGCTACTCTTGGAGAGGAGTTAACGAGGCCTATGATGAATGGGGCAACATCCCCACTGTGAAACACTGAGGCAGGTACTGATGTTTTCGGGAGTGTGAGTTCCAAAGGCACAGGAAAGCTGGTCAGAATTGATGGAAGATGAATGCAGCAAAGGATCCCGGAGGAAAATGTGCATCACCATCCATGAAGCTGCTTATGGGACGTTACTTGACATTCCAACATAACAGCGATCCAAAACACAAGGCCAAGTCCACTTATCTTTTGTTCCACCAGAACAATGTGAAGGTTTTAGAGTGGATCTCAGTCTCCTGACCTCAATTTCATTGAAGCACTCAGAGGAGAACTCAAATGTGTCATTCATGCAAAAATTTACAAGACCTGGAGGATTTTTTCTAAGAAGAATGGGCTGTTTTACCAGCAGAGAAGATAAAGAACCTCATCAACAACAACCTCAAGAGACTTCAGGCTGTCATTGATGGTAAATAGGGGATACAAAATATTAAGAGCTGTGTAAACCTGCGATCAGGGTCATTTGAAAAGTTTCTGTTATTAAGATTCAAAAATACTAAACAGTTGTTTGATAATAGATGGCTTCGTCCAACCACTAACTATGAGTAGAAAAAAATTTTTGGTGTTACCATTCATATTTTCTGTAAAATGGAACCTAAAAAAATAATCTTTTGCCAGGTTATGTAAACCTATGAGCACAACAGTACCAGATGATTAAATATTGATTTCACTCACAATATGTGATGTTTCTGTACTCACCAGGGCTTTAACATCAAGAGCGTCCAGTCTCAAGGCTTCAAGCTAAATGTCTGGGACATCGGAGGCCAGAGGAAGATCAGGCCATACTGGAGGAACTACTTTGAAAATACAGATGTGCTTGTAAGTGATTTGTTCGAGAGAAGGGTTTATGAGCTTTACACAGCTAGGTGATATCTGATTAACCCCTACTGTGCTTTTGAAAGGTTTTGGGAGTACTTTCTTATAATACGCATTTACGGATTTTACAACCATCCCCAAATTATTTTTGTCACTCATTTGTATAAAACCTCCACATCACACTGCATGCTTTGGATGGTAATAGACCCATGTCTGTTAACAAACTAACAAACGTGGCAACTGTAATTAAGGAATATTTCTACCTCAATTAAAACCCAACCTGCTCACCACCAGCTCCAGGAAGTGTGCAGGGGTACTCCGGGATGCCTGCACTCTGTTTTTCCAGTGGTACGTGGGTTTCTGGACCAGAGGTGTGTGGTTCCGTTGTGTTGGTGTATCCGTCATACTCCAGGCTTACTGGATCCATGCGCCCTGTCGTCAATTCCTTGTCAGAAAATGGCGGTCCAGCGCCTGGCATATATAGCACGAACAGATTCCTTACCTTATGCTCAAAATGACTTGATTGTAATTGTAAAATTGTAATAGCATACATGTTCGAATTTCTGTAACTTTTATTGCTCTTCTGTTTTGTTGTGTTGCATTTCAGATCTATGTTATAGACAGTGCAGATAGGAAGAGATTTGAGGAAACTGGACAGGTATGGTCCATCATCAGTGTCGGAAAATATATTGTATCTTTTCTTTCTGTTCACCACACAGAGACGTTGTTCTCAGAACCACATTTTTATTTAAAGAGTTGTTGAAGGCCTCGGCTCATGCCTACAACACTTAAAGCTTGGTTTAAACCTGGGGTGTCGAACTCAGTTCCTGGAGGGCCACAGCCCTAGAGACCCACACCTGAAGCTTACAAACAGCCTGAAGGACCAAACGAGCTGCGGCAGGTTGAGTTTGGAGCTAAACTGTGCAGGGCTGTGGCCCTCCAGGAACTGAGTTTGACACCTCAGGTTATTATACTTGCATAGTCTGTGCAAGTTCGCGTTGTGCATGCTTCTTTTTAATTTTTAAATAGTTAAGTTGTTTTTTTTAATGATTTAATGCAGTCAAACCTCAGGAAAGACATCTACTATTCCTTTTTTGTGTGTATAAATGACTTGAAGTAACTTGAAATTAAAATTTTATGACTAAAAGTTGGACAGCCCAACTTTTTTTCTTGTGTTTATGGAGGAGACATAGGACATAGTTTATAGGATTAAACTACAACTACTAAACTAACTAAACACAGAGCCTGAGCTTCTTGTCTATGTGTACTGTAAACAGTGATCAGTGCAATCGAAAACCATGGGCGCCAACAGGAGCTAACACATCTGACCATCGTCTGTGTCAACGTAAAAGAGCTTTGCACTGTAGAATCGGATCCGTTTTTCTCAAGGAAAATGACCAATGAAAGCTGGCTCTTTTGATGGTAAAAGAGGTGCTCAGTGGTGTTTATCCCACATTTTAATAGCGACTTTGTACAGAAAACAGGAAAGAAAGAGTGCCCCACAAATCCTCTTTTTTTTCTCCACATTTTTGTCAAAGAGCTCCCTTTGATCAGCCACCAATATAATAAACTTTGCAAATCTCCAATGTAAGCACCACAAGGGTATGTGACATATTTGGGTGCATAACATCACCACGCCGAAGTCTGCACCAAAGATAGTCTCATTCAAACACTGCTCATCAACAGGAAATGTATATAAAAGAACCAATCCTTAAAAATAATAGTTAGCATTTGGCTTCTTATATATAGCAGACAACATTTAATATTCTTTTTTTTGGGATTGTAGGGGAAACTGGAGTCCTCCGAGGAAACCCACAGAAGCACGGGGAGAACAGTGCTAACCACTGCCCCACCGTTTTATTTTACAAATCCACTGTAATTCCTTTCCAAGCATTATAGAGATCAAATATTATAGTTTTTAAAAGTTTTTATTTTTCTATTTAATTTAAATAGAGAGTTTAATTATCTTGACGGAATTTGAACAGTTTTTCTCTTAAACAAGTGGTGAATGCAAGTAGTTTTGCATGTACATGCATTGTATTTCATTTCAAAAATGTGTAGAAAAATCCTTGTTTTCAAAATAACATGGACTGTTGATGAATCAGGGACTGGTAATTAGTTTAGCAGAATAGCCTCCTGAAATTTGTTTGGTCACACTTACTATATAAAAGGGGAAACCCACAATAACAGAGAAAAAGTTGCACCAAATAGTCTCTCCGATATCTAAAACGTGTGGTTTATTTGTTGAGCAGGAGCTGGCCGAGCTGCTGGATGAGGAGAAGCTCAGCTATGTACCTGTAATAATCTTTGCAAACAAGCAAGACCTGCTGACAGCAGCTCCAGCTGCTGAGATCGCAGAGGGATTGAGCCTGCACACCATCCGAGACAGGATGTGGCAGATCCAGTCCTGCTCAGCTCTCACTGGCGAGGGAGTCCAGGTCAGTGCATCACCACCCGCAAGATCAGTTTGCCGGTGTCCTCCACCGTGCTTCAGTAAAATATCAGCCAGCGAACAGAATCATTGCTTTAAAAGGGTCAAAAACTGAGAAAGTGTTTCACATATACAGGGAGCTGCACAAAGTAAAATAAATACAATAAAATGTAATAGAAAAAAAATAATTAAAATCTTTTTTAGTCCGCAGCCTTTTGGAGCATTTTTTACTACTATACAATCTGCTCTAATAAATTGTTTTAAAATAGTTTCTTGTGGAATAACCCCAGCCTCTTTTTTTAATTAATATTTTTTCATTACATTTCACGATAATTCCACAACAGCCCTGAAATTGTACAAAAAGTACAATTCTGAACAGAGGTGTGGACTTCAGTCATTCATTTGGTGACTTGAGACTCAACTTCATAATATAACACAAGACTCGCGACTTGACTCGATTGTGACCCCTTTGACTCGGAAAGACTTGAATAATAAGGGATTCACATTTCACTCTGGTGCAAAGTGGGTAGCCCTGTGGCCTTCCAGTTAGAAAGTTGCCGGTTAGAGGCTCGCTGGTGACGTTCCTGGAAGGAGTTTGCATGTTCTCCCGGTGCTTGCGTGGGTTTCCTCCGGGTACTCCAGTTTCTCCCACAATCCCAAAAACATGCGGTTAATCTAAAGTCCCCTTAGCAGTGTGAATTTTGTTGAATGGACTGGCGACCTGTCCAGGGTGCACCCCGCCTCTCCCCCAATGTGCGCTGGAGATAGGATCCGGCAGACCCCGTGACCCCAAAAGGGAATAACCGGTTGGAAAATGAATGAATGAACATTTCACTCTGTGCAAGTTCACATTGTGCATGCTTCTTTTTAATTTTTAAATAGTTTTTAAGTTTTTAAGTTTAATTTTTAAATGTTTAATGCTTAATGCAGACAAACCACAGGAAAGCCATCTATTATTGCTTTTGTTTTTTTGTCTGTGTTCAAATTCAAATTTTGCGACTTTTGAGATGGTCAAACAAATCTCAAGCTTGGGATTCAAACTCACGTTGCCCTCTGCAAACGCACACATATGTGTCCTGCGCTACAGTACCATGGCACAGGACTTATTAGAATCTTATTGCCTGGGCTAGAACAGGAAGCTACACCAAAACAGGAAGTTACATCACAACAGGGAGTTGAAGCTGCTTGGAAATGGCAGCACAACAGAGGATCTTCCTTTTGGCTCTTGAGTCCCTGAGAGAGAGACCGACACAGCTGCTCTCTCAGGGCCTTCCCCTCCCCCTCCTTCAATATTCTTTTGTTTTGAATGTAGCATGTTTTTAGCTGTTAGCATCTTCAGTGTTTAATGTAAATAAAGCTGTGTTTTCGGTTTTATCATCTTAAACCTTGCGTCTTCTGTAATGAATATGCTAAATCTACTCGTCTGCCCCTCATGCCATCTAATCGATAATGAGATTCGTTGTCGACGATTGCAGTCATCGATTATTGGCAAGCTCGTATTGTACAACTTCTGTGCTAATATTTCAGCAGTCAGAGAGCAGAGCTCAAGATCTCCTCTGTAGATCAGGTGAGACAACACCTTGTGAGCCCAAACATGCATAAAATACCTTAAAAATTATATTTTTATGTATACACTGCAATATACATATACCTTTTCTTACAAATAAGGAAAAAAATTGTCCATTACCCGTTTAACATTTTCATCATTGATCAGCTCCAGTACTAGTCGCAAGCCCCACCAACCCCATCGATAAAAGAACCAATCCTTAAAAATAATAGTTAGCATTTGGCTTCTTATATATAGCAGACAACATTTAATATTCTTTTTTTTGGGATTGTAGGGGAAACTGGAGTCCTCCGAGGAAACCCACAGAAGCACGGGGAGAACAGTGCTAACCACTGCGCCACCGTTTTATTTTACAAATCCACTGTAATTCCTTTCCAAGCATTATAGAGATCAAATATTATAGTTTTTAAAAGTTTTTATTTTTCTATTTAATTTAAATAGAGAGTTTAATTATCTTGACGGAATTTGAACAGTTTTTCTCTTAAACAAGTGGTGAATGCAAGTAGTTTTGCATGTACATGCATTGTATTTCATTTTAACAGTAATGTATTGGTACAAATGAGGACTAATGGAATTGGTCTAATAATTAACTAGCTAGCTGACTGATAAGACTATGTTACGTATATTAAATGTCTATAATTTCACTCATACCTTTAACAGAACACTAGGAGGCACCATAATCCCTTTCAGTAGTAACAAAACATCACAAAACAGTCTGAACGCAATAAAACAATCTAACCTGGCTAAAATATTTAGTTACCAAATTATATACAGACCTGTGCAAAAGTTTCAGGAAGGTGGGGAAAATGCTCTAAACAAAGAATGCTTTCTGAAATATAAATAAAGATAGTTTATTTTGCATATTTTCTAAGTACACTGTGCACACGCTTCACATGGTTTGCAAAGAAAATGTTGCACAAATGGCTTTTATCTTCACTCATTGTTCTTTATTTACATTCGTAAAACTTCTTTTCAAAACATTTTTCTTTTTTTGAGACATTACATGACCCTGATTGATTCCACCTTTTGGGTTTACGTGGTGAAATCAAGTGTGTCTCACATGGCCAGCAGACTGAAGCCAAACCGCGGTGAGCACACCCATGGCAGAATGATTTCTGGCCAGTGCAAGTCTATGGGGAAAAGCTGACTTTAAAAATTATTTTTTAAGAAATTACGGTATTTACACAAACGGTTTAAATGATTTTCGAAAGTAATACAATGAACAAAGTTCAATATTAATTTTTTTTGGTTAAATTGTCTTTCCTCATGGTCCACGCCCATGATGGCTAAATTTTCCCCTAAAAATCTAGGTGGGGCCATGTGATTGACAGCTACACAGAACAGAGCTAACTTACTGCTGTGAGCATGTCGTGAGAAAGATCACTACCACTAAATCACTAAAGATTTACACTACCAACAATCAAATTCAGAAGTTGTTCTCAAATTCATGTTTATAATTACAAAATAAGTTAAATATAACAGGTTGTGTGTGCGAACCTGACTCAAGGCGGAGCTCAGAAACCATGACGGACCCATCCTTATCAGGAAGTTGCGTGTGCACATGTGCACCACTCAGTGGTAGCTATAAAAGCCTCATATTAGACCAATGGCAGTAGGCTGTGTCAAGTTGTCCATATTTCTTTACAGTCTATGGGTGAAAAAAAACAAAGGGTGTTGTTTCTTTTGCGGTTCCATGAGGCCAATCAGTGGTGACAGGCGGGGGAACTATATCAGGACATCAGCATGTAGTTGGTCTAAAATTTCATTTTACTTTACTAAATGTACAAAATGACTTGATGAGTTGAAACCACTCTGCCGCACACACACATGTATGTCCAAATAAATACATTTACACAGTTGATTTTACATAATAAGTGGTTTGTACATTCCAGGAACACCATGTTAACAGATGTTGTGTGGTTCTTAACAATCCATAAATACAAAACCAGCGGCGCTCATGCTGCCCCACATAAGTACACTGCCACCACCATGTTGCACTGTCTGTACCGGGCATCTTTCTTTGAAATCCTCAGCTTTACAATGCCATACTTTTTTTAAACCATTAGATCTGAAAACAATGATTTTTGTCTGATCACTCCAGAGTATAGAGTCCCATAGTCTAATAGCAAATTCTAGGCAAGCTTTTTTGTGCATTGGCTTTAGGAGAGGCTTCGTTCATCGACGAAACCCGTGCCTGCCATTCCTCTGCAGTGTGCGCTGTATGGTATTCCAGGAAATGCTTGTTTGGCTTTCTACTGCTTTAGGTAACTGTGTTAAACATGCATGGTGATTTGCTTCAGCCGTTCTCATCAGAAGATGCTCCTGTGGACACCCTGGACGTCTCTTTAAAATGTTTGCATGTCCATCTTTCTTAAATTTTTTTATTAGGAATTATTTAATTCTTTTTAAAATAACTTTTGCTGCAGTATTTTGACTGATATGTAAAGCTTTGCTGATCTTCTTGTAGACCTCACCTTTTTGTGTAAAGAAATTATTTCCTTTCTCAGATTTTGTGACATTTTTCTTCCATGGGGAGCCATTGCTGACTGCATGAATTGGGAGGGGCTTTTCTTTGTTAAGTAAATACTTTTTATAGTCACCTGTCTGCTGGACTCCTCTTAAATTAATCATTAGATGTGTGTAGTCTTAACATGTGGCTTTTCTCCTATGACTAATTTGGGTGTACTTTTTTTGCTATGAATTTGTTAGGAAAGTCAAGTGTGTGTGTGTGCGTTTGTGTGTGTGTGTGTGTGTGTGTGTGTGTGCGTGTGTGTGTGTGCGTGTGTGTGAGTATTTTGTGGTATAGTATATCATAGAAATGGTTCATTCTGAAAAGAAATGGAGGGTTTTCTGACAATTCTAGTGGGATGTGCTCATGCTGGATGAGGACTAAACACTAAAATATGGTAGAAATCACTTACACATTTATAATTATTCTATGGTTAAAGAGCTGGTAAAGATTGGGACCGTTTTACTATAAAATAAATACAGTTGAAAAGGTTTTTATATGTAAAAACTTGCTGTTGCTTCCCATAAAAGAGTGGCTTTCATCTGAAGTGTTTCCCTCTTTCAGGATGGCATGAGTTGGGTCTGCAAGAACATTCCTCCAAGGAAGAAACAGTGAGCTTTGCATGAGCCATCCAGGGAATGCGAAAAGGGAACGGGGGTTCGTGATCAGCTCGTTCGGGTTAAAGGAGGTGAAGGAAAAGATTTTGTGACCCCTCTGAAATCTTCAACCTCAGCCTCCCCTCCGACAGCACTTCTATCTTGCACTTCTCTGATTGGATCACAAGTGGTCTGCTGAGACATAGCTTCCCTGTTCAGCATTTCAAGATGGTCACAAATTAACCCAGGATTGGTACATTTGATTTTATGAACAAATAAATGCAAGTGAATGAAATAATGGTAGATGAAAAACACTTTAAGAGCTTTATTCTATTTATATAATATAAAGTCAGACTACTTTTTTCCATTAGACTTAGTCGGAAGTCTAATGGAAAAAACTAGTCTGTCTTAATATTATAAATACTCATGGTTTCTTTGCTTGGGGTCAAACAGTGAAAATTATTAGGGGTCAAATAATTATGTCCCTGTCTGTACAACCAACAACTGTGTCAAGAATTTTTTTTTATTTAATTTTAATTTAGGAAAAAAAGTTGAAAATTTTGTAAATTGTGTATTTTGGATGATTTCTATATGCAGTATTGTATACTATATTTATCACAAAGCTTGTGAGTGATCTTAACAGGAAGTCAGATATTTATAAAGTAGTTTTAACGGTTATTAAACCGCTTAAAGTGATGCTTTTCTTCAAAAGGGGTCAGAATTTTAAACAGTTTTTATACAGGGAAACAAAAATGCAAATGTTTATGTAAAATTAAAAGTTATCCTTACATTTTTTTTTGCATTTTCTAACATTGTTGCCGTTTGTAAAAATGTACTTAATTTTACAAAAATGTATAGCAAATTGACTGCAAACGTTTAGTACAATCACCATCATGTTGCGAGTTGCTTGGGATTGATGTTATCATGTCAATATGTAGCAAACTCTTCTGTCTGGTCCAGAACCTTGTTGAATTCATGGTTTGAAAGATTAAGGCAGTTCTGGAGGAAAAGAGAGTCCAACCCAATACAAACAAGCAAGTGTACCTAATAAAGTGGCCAATGAGTGTAATTGACACTGTGGACATAGTTCTGTAGTTAGATTTGTAAACAAATGGAAGGAAGGTTTTGTTACATGTTACTATAAGGAATATTAATTAAAAAAAATTGGTTTGGCTGTGTAAAATATCTATTAATCCAGTGAACCCTTACTTTATTGACCGTATCAACCATTTCAGAAAAGTAGCCCTCAAAAGAACCAATCACATGCAGTCTGTCCTAGGAAACGTCAGCATTTCCCTCTTATCTGATTGGTTGATAACCGCGACCGCCAAGTTTGCTTATCTACGGATATCAATACATTTAGTTTTATGTTTTACAAATGCTTTTATCTCCTCGATGGTTGACTGTGGAAGAGAGACCGAAGATTTTTCTGGATGTAATTGACAGTTTTGAAAGGACCAAGGAGTTTCACGTTGGGGACTTTTCAGGAGTATTGTGACTCCAATCTGCAAATGAAGTTTCCTTGCGTAAATAACATCTCCGGTGAGTTTTAGTTCACTTCTTATTTGTTTTTGACTTGTTATTAGGGATGTGTGTTTTTTGTTGGTTATTCGGTGACTGTTTTTCATTATAAAACTCCAAATAACTGTTGTCCCTCTGTAATTTAAGTGTAGTATGGACGGTTTCTGTGATCCGTAATATCAAAATAAACCACAGTCAATATGTCTTCAAATACATGGCTTTCACCTTTATTATGGGAATACAGAAGGTACATGTATAAAATGTTTAATAAGATTCACGATAACGTTGGCGTTAGCAATGTAAGTTAGCAATTTCAGTTGCTTACGGGACGGTTAAAGTTACGTTTAACGGCATTTATTTTTAAACCAAACGCCTGTCGTTTCTCCAATAGCGTTGTTTAATAATGGTAAACAAAATAGATCCTAACAGTGTTTACCTTTTTAATCTAACGTTACCTTTTAAAAACACACTGGGTGGGTGTATGGCGCACATTCGGTGCATAAAAGTTTTACAAATATAAATAAAAGTTTTGTGTATTGTCATTTGGCTCCTTATATTTTTTTACTTTTAAGAAACCTGCCTGGGGATTATTTTTTTTTATTCTGGAAATTATTATGATGGGCTGAGAATTTTTCTTACAAATATTTGAGTTTGAAATATTTTATTGCTTCATTTGACACATGTGGACAAGATCTTAAAGTCTGATATGGTTTTCATAAATATTCCACTGCCATATTACTGAGTTGACAGTGAGATCACTATTTACCGTTTTATAAAATGTATGTGTGTAAAACTACCTATGATTTGTTATTTTATGCAACACCTAAATATTTATGAATACACAAAGAACAAAGCAGGCTTCAATAAAGTTTCATGCATGTTTAGTGGCAAAATTTCCACAAGTACATTTTTAACAATACTGAAAAACTAATAAGCAATATTTTAAAACTATATAAACCAAATGACAAAATAAGTCAAAATAAATTACTTACTACTATTTCCAAAATGATAAAACAGTTCCAGTTATGGCCTCTCTACTTTTTTTTCTTTCTGCAAATTCGAATTGAGTGGAAGTGGAATGCTTTGGAACGCTTGAGGCGATTTTGAGTTTTGGAGAAAATTCTTTCTGAAGGCACTGATGTGGCCTCAACACAAAGCTTCTTAGCCACTAGTTTGCTAAGCCTTGGATACACAGGTACCCGACCTTCCCACCACTTCAAAGGGTCTTCATTCTTTGTAACAAATGGCTCTACCAAGTACGCCCGCACCTCCATGAACATGACAGCGTCTGCTGTGGGGATGCCACTGTTCCAGCTATCTGCTCGTAGAGGTATACATGTTGCACAAGTACACTTTGATAGTTTAGTTTAATGATAATTTAATGATAATTCTGTGCTGTAATTTTTATTATGTTGTTTGATGTAGCACCTTGGTCCTGGGGAAACGTTTCGTTTCACTGTGTACTGCACTGTATATGGTTGGAATGACAATAAAAGCCTATACTTACTTACTTACTTACATTTATCCCCCCTCCCCCCAGAGGAGAACGGCTCCCTACCAAACGTGACTCGGTTCCCATCGTTCATATTAATGAGCCGTTCAAAAACATTTTTGTTGTTCGCAAACGTCACAATACTAGTCAGAACATGACCGGCCATCAAGTGTGTCTCACATGGCCGGCGGAGCCAAACCTTTGCTGCAGAATGATTACCACTCAATACAAGTTTATGGAAAAAGGCGGAACTTATTATTTCTCCAGAGAGTACGGTATTTACACAAACGGTTTTAATGCTTTTCGAAAGTTATGGATACAGTGAACAAACCTCACTAGTTTTTTTCTTGGCTCAAGTTTACTTTCTTGTGGTTCACAATGGTTTAATTTTCCACATAAAAATGTGGATCGTGTGATTGACAGCTACACAGAACAGAGTATGGGGGGGAATTGAGCCATCGTTTTTGAACCAGTTGAACCACTCAAATGAACTTGGGCCAAGGAAAAAAACCTATTGGATTTGTTTACTGTATAGATAACTTTTGATAATCATTAAAACCATTTGTGTAACTACCATAATTTCTGAGGAAATAATTTTTAAGTTCAGCCTTTTCCCATAGACTTGTATTGGGTGCCAGCACCATGGCTTGCTTCATCAGTTGCTTCATTGCTCATAGCCTCAACAAGCTCATACTTCACTGACTGACTCCTCTTAAATTCTAGTAGTAGTTTGAGACGTGTGTTTATGCATCTGTGATGTTTGCTTCATTTTGCAATTTAAACTGTGGCAGCTGCTTCAAGTTTATTACTGTGGCCAAATGTTTTTGGGTGCGCTAATAGTAACAGTTTTACGATAATGTGTGCTGGACAATTTGTATACACAGAACCAGATAGACAAATGCGAAAATGTAGTCCACAAATGCATAAAATAACATTTATGCAAAAAACAATAGTTTTGTAGTTGAAAATATGACTTTATGGACACTTGTGCACTGTGCAGGTATTTTTTTTTGTACATATCACTAAACCTGATTAACATTTGTAAACCGTTTACGCACTGAACTCGCTCCATATGGCTGCATGTCAAAAGTTTCTCTTTTTTTCAGCACAACACGTTCCAGTCTCTATTGATTGGTTTGTCGCTTGTTTGTTGTTATCTATTCTTATCTGTCATTAATCGATCAAACTATCGAGATTTGTATGGAGAGATGCGGGTTTGCGGCTTTACGGTGGCCTTCTGTTTCTCTGAGCTACGCTTATCCTCAGAGGCCAAGGCTAATGTCAATTTTCTGTCAAACCCTGTTGCCATGACAACTGGCCTTGCTGTTTTCTGGTCCTCAGATCTGTTGAGTGTGTGTGGATTGTCGTTTCTTAATTGCCTAAAGATGCCCCCTGCCCTTCTCCGGAGAAATTTCTAATAATTCTTGGCTTTTTTTGGTCCATTACTTGGAGGTACCTCAAATTAAATGTCTGTCTGAGAGGCCAAGCACTTGTAGGTTCACAAAAGACCTCTTTCCTCACTCTACAAACAGTGCAATCTTTAAACAAAGAGATGCTGGGTGGCACGCACCTGGATTGTCAACACGTCCCTTCACAAACCAGAAAGAAGCTCACATCGGCTGAATTTGTCCCCGGAATGACTCCGGAGCTAGACTCTCCATGGCCCTTGAGCTGTGAAGGACATGCTGGTGAGGAGCATCAGGGGGACATAATTTAAAAAAAATATATACTTTCAAAGAAAGAGACACACGTTTATTTATTATGCTTGACACTTTTATTCATTCTTCCTCATAATTTATAATATTTCACTTGTGAAACAATTCAATTATGCTTTATCTATGTGATCAAAAATGATCAGTCTCTGTCTGCTGCTATATAAAACTATGTGTTGTTCGAATGCACACAAAATCTAGATAGCTCTATGGATTCTGCACGCCATGACACTCACCACTCCTTCCCATAAATATGTTATGTAGAACATATGAATGAAATGCAAACACTCTAAAAATTTGTTTGTCATTTATGTATTTAGCGGACATAAATGTAGCAGTGAATAAGCAAGGCCTTTATTTTCATTTGTGTTGACTATTGTTTATGATTGGAAAGGCTTTGTTTATGCAAACTCAGGAGTGCGTCCAAATTTTACACGTCATATCCTGATCACAACAGAAGTGTTGCTATAGAGCAGGTCTATACCTTATTCTTAAACTAAATGTATAATAATAATATAGTTTATTGCGAGCACATGCGCCTGGATGTTGTCCTGTGAGAGAGACTGCTCCTCATTGGGCTGATGCGCATACACGCGCCTGCATGTGTTTGTTTGTTACTAAACGCAGATATTGGCCGATATATAAAAAAATGGCACATATCTCCGCGATATATCGGGCGGCCGATTAATCGGTCGACGTCTGATGTCCATCAGTTATGGTTTTATGCATGGTGACATGAACGCTGCCTCAGCTCTGATATATATTAAAATATTAAAATCAGGCGCACAAGTAAATGAACAGATAAAATTGCAGCCTTATGCGGTTTAAAAATTACAAGTGTTTAAAATTCTTTTTTTTTTTATTGTGATTAATTGCACAGCCCTGATTTGGAGTGTCATCGTCCTCCTCGGACACAGGTTCTGTTACCTTAGCAAGAGCTATCCGCGCTCCGTCACATGTACACTGTGTTGTAAAGTCACTGTGTTGTATTATCCTTAGCTCCTGTGTTTGTGTTCTCAATTCCCTACATTGTGACAGGTTCATACCTGCGATAAGGCAGCGCCACGGTATTGTTGATGTTTTAAGGCACTTTTGATGGTTAAAATTGTTCAACCATCCTCCGATCGAACGCAATCATAGTGGAAATGGAAGTTGGAATCCCCAAACTGTTCCAATTGTGCCAATTATGTTGCATTCACAATCGTTTCACTGGAACTAAAGCGTCTTGAAAACAAACTCGACACCATAATCCCCTTCCAGGTGTTCAAACACTGACACTGTTCACCTGGTAAAAAGACACTAGTTGCATCTTTTGAGTAAGATGTGCAGTAATAATTAAGGGTGCACAGTACATTTGTCATAATATTTTTTTAAAGGCTTCTTGATTTTGAAATTTCGTACACTAAAGATATTTTAACCTTATTTATTTTCAAAAGCAAACCTTATGGATTATTATAATTCTCCATTTGTAGCTCAAGAGCAAGTTTGCTCATGTTCGTATAGACATGTGTCAGTAAGCGCTCTTTGCTTCATCTTCTCACTGGGGTGTGGTCTAATGCACCTGACAGCTGTTTGTTACCATGCCAACCACGAGTGTGTTGGAGCCTTGCTGGAGGTGTGTTGCTCCAGCGGGAGCCGGTCAGCTGTTGTGCAGCTGTCCACAAAGTTTCTCAATATTCTCCATGATGCTTTGCTCTACTAATTCCAAGCCTAATCTAACACATCCACGCACACACTGCACAGGTCCGGCAAAAGCTACAATCCTCTGGTTTCATATTGCTGTAATGAGTAACAGGAGAGAAGGGGGGGGGGGGGGTCAATCTCCTGCTCTCGCTGTGAAGCTTTGTTACCAGAGTCTCTCCGAATGATTAACACAGAGCCTGGGAATTCACGTTTGTTTCCCGTCTGGTAACCCGCTCTAGTTAATATACAGCTTAATCATAAGGATTTGGACATCTCTAGGATAAAAAAATCCATGTACCATTATATTATTTTAAATCATTATGACATTGCCGTCTAAGAACATTTGGGTCTATTTACATATAAGCACTATTTGCTGAAGCTTTCAAACGCAGAAAAAAATGCCATTTGAGTTATTCAAAAGGAATTTTTGCAGAGCTCTGTTCAATGTTGTATATGTAGTGCCTGTTTAATTTCTTAAAGTGCCACAGCATCCTAAAACACTTTTTTGAGATATGAACTTGTTTCTGTCTGCTGAAGACCTGAACCATTTATTTTATTTTAAAAGTAAACGGGTTAAGTTTATATTTTTGAGTCAAAAGATGCAAACTAGTCAGAAGGTCTTGACTGAATCACCAATCAGTGAGTGGTTTTGTGAAATGTGTTAAAACAACATAAATATGCGTCAATTCAGATAGTGACTGCGGTCAGGTATGCATTCCTATTATCTACTTTCTGTAGAGATTTAGATAAAACCTGTACCAAACTTTTGGTAAATCTGTAAATACAAAACATTGATTTAACAAAGGTGAATTTTTGATTTTGTATTTTTTTGGCACAGCTGTGGACAAAGGCAGCAAATCTACTAGCATCTGCTAAATACAATTTTAATTGATGACGTTGACGGCCCCTTTACATCAACAATAGTAAACAGACTGAAATTATATGTGATTTTGCACCTGATTTTTGGACCACAATATCTGCAGCTTATTCATTGTACTCCCACTGTTAACAATGATCACCAGAGACCGTGAATAACAAAGTCGCAACTAAAAAGAAGCTTCTGAGCAATCCTCCATTTCATCTCTGCTCTCTGAAGCACTAATTACACGTGAGAGAAAACGAGCAACAGTTAGTATACACCTTTTTTACTCAAACCGACCCCTCATTAGTTCACCACAGACCAAAGAACTGAGGTGTGCAAAATCTGTGTTGACTTCAGGGTCTTTTGGACAAAAATTACAAAAGTGGGCCCTTCTGTCATTTTGGAAAACCACACTGTGGGAATATCTTTCCCAGGAACTATTTTCTGGTTTCTGTACTTTTTATTCATTTAAAGGGGCTTTAAAATTGTAACATATTTTCTTGCTATAACTGACCTCTTGCTGTTTGTGACATCATACAATTATGGCGCTTATTTGTTTGTCATCAGTTGCCAGGCAGAAACATTGCATTATGGGATCTGTAGTTTGTCTGTTGTTATTAATTCATATTTCTGGACCATTATTACCTAGAATAATCAGTGTTTTCCCTAGGTTCATGGGTTTGGGAAGGGAGAAAATAAATATAAAGACTTTCACTTTAAAATGCAGTGTTCTACAACTTGGATGAGTGATCAATTATAATGAGAACTTTTTACAAATTCACAGCAAATAGTTTTGATTTTTCCAGTTTAATTTGAGATCGAAGTGTCTTAATGGTAGGGGAAACACTGATATCAGATCTATATGAAATGATCTCTTGTGCCAGATCTAATAGTACACTGGGCTGACTTGCTCCCAATGGGGCTGGTGTTGGACACGTATGAAGTACCCATGGCCTTTACAGTTATGCTTCCTCCGCTCAGGACTGGCCTTCCAGGCCTTAAGAGGGATTTTGGATTATCTGTCCTGGCTTTAGGGATTGCAATGTGCTGGATAGCAGAAATCTTAATTCTGTATGGTACAAATAGATTATTGAGCATGTGAGGTACTGATAGACGTTCCAATTTATATGTTGCCTCATTGTCTTTTACTCCAGAGGTTGTTTTTGCAAACCCCCTTTTTTCCCCATTCTTGATCATCAAAGCTCTGTGAGAATGGGAAACAAAAGACATCCATACATCTGTCCCAGATTTACTGTTAAGGGTAGGTGTCATTGCGGCCCAAACTCTGAATTGAGCACCCAGTGTAGTCACCATTATATAGCTTTTATTACATTTTTTCTTCTTTACCATAAATAAAATGCAGATGACAAGGGTTCATCAAAACTAGGGGTGTAACGATACTCACACTACTCGCGATAATGATACATACCTCGATATTATGTGTACGGTATGATGGATCACAAAATTTTACTGTTTATATAACAACCACAAAGCGAGGGTCTGGATTGATTTGAATAAAAGTATTTATAAGAGGACTTTATTAACAGCGATCAGCCGGAGAATGGCCTGATTTTGTTCTGTCTTCATGGAGTGATTAACTTTTGATGATCTGCATTTTTCATCCTCATCTTCTTTGCGTTGTGCTTGGTTTAGTGGATTTATGGCATTTTGTAAAAAAAAAAAAAAACCTTGAATGGTGTTTAAAAAAACGGACAAACCAGGACAAGGCCAGTTTTGTGGCTTTTGAAAAATTAAGTGTTTTTCAAACACTTCAGACTTGGTATAAACTCGTTTTTTAATGGGGTTTTTCGCATTTTGGAAGTCCTCATTTGATACCATCCATCCAAGTGATGGAGGTAGCTCATTTTATAATCCCTCTCATTTAAAATGTGAGTAAAAGATAATTATGGTACCTTTTATATAGAATATAATACATAAATCAAGAAGACAATGTAAACAAGTTTCAGAAGTTACTAAAATCACTATCACACAAAGAAGCAACGATATCTGCATATAGCTCTAGGATACGTATTGTGACTATTTTGTAGACAATCGATATATTGTGCCACGATGTATTATTACACCCCAATTCAGAACCGGTATTAACCAGCTTTTCCACCATATATATGGACACCAAATTTTAAGCAATACACATCGCAACCCGTTCTATTGTTTTTTTTTTAACGATTGCTATTTGTATATGTTTGTAGGAACTAGTTTTTTTTTTTTGGCAGGCATACTTTGGCTCTCGCTTGTTCATTTTGTAGTTCAGCAGTCTGCTGCTGTATGAGGTGTTCCTGGTTGTTCTACAGAATTTAAACATACTTTGCAGCAGGGTGTTTCAGCAAAACTCAACTCAAAAATTGAGAGATTCAATGTCAATTCATTGCCCTGCTCCACTCATAACTCTGTTTAACAACTTGCTAAACGGCTCATTAGAGTCTTGCTTTTATTGCCAATCAATTTTTTTTCATTTTTTTTTTAAATCCCAGCAAGCATTGATCACATTTTCTTCAATAAACTAAATTTTAAGTCTAGTTACTTGTATCATTGTCTCAAGAAAACTCGCCATTCACATGCAGACCGTTGTACTGATCTCAGCAGATGAGTCATAATTATTACAAATTTATCTATACAAAAAGCCAAGATGATTTAGAGCAGTGATCCCCCAACTACAAGTCCCCGCGTCATACAAGAAATTCATTAAAGATAACCCACAGGCGAGCAGAATGAGTAAGAAATTGATGTCTTTGGAACATTTTGTGAATTAAAAAAAGCTTGAAACAATTTCAGGAGTTGTACTGGAAATATGGATTTATTGCATTACGTTTGTCTGGCACAATGTTTGTCTATCAGGACAAATCTGTGAAAAGAAATGCCTGCATTAAATCGGTTGGGCACCACATTTAGAGCAGTGTTTTTTAACCGGTCTGCCGCACTGTAGGAAATTATCCAGTTTCACCTAATTAGTCTAAATCAACCTGGCCTAATTGGTTTCACACTGAGTGAGTAGAAATATGGAAGGATTATAAAATACTTTTTATTTGTGTTTGATTCCCATTAAAGACGCTTTAATAAGAATGATTTTTAACATTTCCTCCTGGTGCTGTGCCTCAATATTTTCATTGAAATAAATTTGGCTAAAAGGGGCACAAGAAATATTGGTTTGTTGAGAATAGAGCCAGTGTGTTTTAAACACAAAGATTTGAACTAAAAGTCTTTGTGTAAGCACATTCTCCACTATGAAAATTCTTACACCCGTGCTCCCTTAGAAGAAAGATCCCCATGTTCCGGGAGTTTTTATTAGATCCCTTTTCACCTAAGGCTTTAAAAGCATGGCTGTGTGATCACATGTATACAGAAGTGGAGCTGAGAGCAGCCGTGTTGTGTTTTGCAATCGATGTTTCCGGCAGGCTACAGTCCTCCCACGGCCTGCACTGAGCCAGCAGGAGCCGCCAGTGTGATTAGCATCATGGGACGCCAGAGCTCAGAAAAACAAACCCATTGTGGAGCTCTCAGAGCATATGGCGTGTCCACCCACAGCAAGCTGGGGGAAAAGAGGCCCAAGTGTAGTAGTCAGATTTCTAATTGGTCACAAAATGTTGCTGGTTTGGGAGTGCAGGAAGGGTGAATGTAGGGGATTTGTGGGAGGAGAAGTGTTGGAACTTTACCCTTTATAAATAAATGATGAGCTGTTCTTCAAGCCTGATTGCATCCCCCGTCCCCCTTCTATCCCCAGTCAACCCTGTCCTCCTATCTCTTAATGCAAAAAGCTGACCACTCCCTTTTCTAGGATTGTCTGGTGTCGATGATCTATTGATGCTATAAAGGTGAACATGACTGATCATGGTAGCTACATACATTCGGTACGCAAAATGTTTCCCATATTGAAAGAAAAACACAATTGTTTTGCCGATTTAGTCAAAAAGAAAGCTCAGCTTTGACCGGATGGCCAGCTCTAGGAATGGTTCTTATCATTCCAAGTGTCTCCCATTTAAAGATTCTGGAGGCTACTGTGCTCTTAAGAACCTAAGGTTTTTGTAACCTTGGCCAGATCTGAGCCTTGCCACAGTTCTGTCTATGATCTCCAGCAGTTCCTTTGATCTCATGCCAACAAGAACTCATTTTTGAGACACATTGATCATTTTTGATAAAGTTGTGGTATTTTAAAGTCTGAAAAATACAGAACTTGGTACCATGTGATTTTTAACTACAGTGGTACCCCGAGATACGAAATGAATCCGTTCCAGGGTGACGTTTGTGTCTCGAACATTTCGTATCTCGAAGCAAGTTTTACATGTAAAACGCATAATCCGTGCAACGGCTCTCAGGAACAACAGTATAAGTAGATGAAAAAAATGGAAAACCAGAGAAAAATCAAGTAACGTTTCTTCAATCCTTAAATCTACACATTGTTAATGTAATAAATGATAATAAAACAGAATAAAAAACAAGCAAAATATGTAATATGTTCACAAATGTGAAAATGGCACTACGCATGAACGTTAACTTTCTCGAGATATTTCATGAATTACTGAAACCAACACGGTTTCAAGCACGAGCGCAGACAGATGGAGAGACGCTTCTGAGAACGCGTCACAGGGTTTCTCTAAGTTGCGCTACAGAACAGCACTTTCCACGTTATAAACGTTATTTCTTCTACGACACCTTCACTCTAACATTTGTTATAGCACATTATTAGTAATCAAATGTTTTGAAGCTTATCAGACCCTTTTTGCACTGGGAGATAGAAGCACCAGGACCAGGAAGCGCAGCGCAACGTCAGACTAAACAAGCAGATTATACAGCAGAACTGCTTGTGGTTGTTCGAATCTCGAAGCAGAAACTTTCCCGCGAGACCTTTCGCATCTCGAACATTTCTTACTCTAAGCATTTGTATCTCGGGGTACCAATGTATTTATTTTTCTGAACAATTGTTTTTCTATCAATTAAGGGTGCTGTTTGTACATAATTCAGCAGAAAAATGTACATAAATGATACTAACAAATATTTTAGAGCATGAATAATGCGGTACTTACAAGTTTTTTTACTTTTTTTAACACATCTGCAAAAATGTGAAGTATTCTGTAATGAACTAACATGCCACAAATATGGAATGTTTGGTAGAGAAAGCAGACTGGGTTATACAAATTATTTGCCAAAAGAGGGGAGGTTACATTAGTAAAATCATTAAACATACTAATATATTGCTGGACAAAAAGCCTTTAATGCAAAGTAATTAGGGCTTGAGGACAGGGTGCGTAGAAACCTATTGCAATTGCACAGAGTACTATTGTTTGTCTGATTAGGGTTCGAAGAGTGAGCGTTGAAAAACTCACCTAACAAGTTTCAGCTCATTGTGCGCAAAAAGTTAGTAATAGACCAATGAAATAGACACATACCTAAATATTAGTAATATAGATTGCATTTCCAAAATTCCAAAGAAGTTGGTTATTTTGCAAAACTCTGAAAAAATGGCCACTTTTCCCTCCAAGAGATTTTATCTGTTCATCTCCAAGCTCCACCAGTCTTATTTTAAGGCATATGGGATGATCAATTGTGAAGCTTTATTTACGTCGTTAAACTATGTACACACAGCGACTGTCGAAAGTGCAAATTTTGCCATAGACCGGAAGTTGTGAATAACTTGGCTGTGCATTGTGTGATTGGGTTCAAACTTACCATGTGTGTCAAGTCCATGTCAGAACAATTCTATACAGCAGCCTACAGTGTCAGTTATAGCACCACTTAGTGGCAATAGAATGTCTCATTTTCTGCTGTTTTACGCTGTTATTTCAGGCTGTTTGAAGCACATGTTTGATATTTGGAAAATTTGTGTAAGCAACCAAGACCTACAAAAAAATGGTACTTCTGCATCTCATTTACATCACTTACATCTCATTATTAAACAAACTTCAAATATGGCCCCTAAATGTCTGCAAGGACCCTTCTTCAAAAAAGCTATTTTGTAACTAAATAAAATAGAAACAGAACACACTTCTATTTGACCAGTGTTTAATATCTTAAGCACAATGTTTTGATTCCCAACTGTTTACAGTCCATTCAGTTGTGTATAAAATGTGTGAAAAAGAGTCACCAAACATCCTTGAGTTTCAGTCTGTGGCGTCTCGTGGAGTTCTAAGGTCATAGGAAGTTTTTCCTCCAGATCAACAACCACAAACAGGAAGATTTGAGCATGGTCACCATAATCAGTGTCCCTCTGTGACCACCGAGACGTACACCTACACCGGTGTCTAGGCACCAGTCCTCCTGAACATGCTTCACATGTGCAGGAAGTAATGTTTTCTGAGAGGAAGCAGAATACAGAAGTGCTTCAGATGCAGTAACTCACGACATGCCTGAAAGCAAAGCCCCCAAACAGCTTGATCCTAAAGAAAGAACGAATGGAAATATTTATAGATAACTGAAAAACTAGCTCCTCTGAGGAATGTGAGATGCATGTGGTTATCAGTTCAGGAGAAACCTAAGCCTGAAACCTTGAGTTTATAAATAATAAACACACTATCCCTCACAGTATTCCCCATCTACTATTCATAGTAGATAGATAAGAGCAACTTATGCCACGTAATGAAGCCCAAAGAGATTTCAGAAAGCCTAAAGGCAGGGGGAAACTCCGATAGGGAACATTATCTGCTCTTAGTAAGAACCCTCTGCAATTATCCCAAATCTGTTTGTCATTTTAGCATCTCAGCAGGGTTCCACCACCAGACCTCTATCAGTAAAGCCCCTAAACTTGTTTCACTCGGTTGAGAGAGATTGCTGTTTTCCAAACCACTGCATGACCATAAAAGTGCTTCTATTAGTTTGTAAGTGAGTGGGATGTAGTGGAAGGTTAACTGGTGACGAATGGTTTTGCGGAAGATTGGCCGTATAATCCATAGAAATCTGGGTGCCTGTGACTCTGTGATGCATCAATCCAGTCGTGCATGGAAAGACCCTGCAGCGGTTGGGACACTGAGGGCGCTGAGGGCAGTGGGTGCGAGTACTCCTGCGTCCACGGGAAAGATCCAGAGCGTGGATAGGGGGGATGGGTGCGGTGGTTGGAAATGGAGGGGACGCTAGAGCAGTAGCAATTGTCCATGGTGCACATGAGAATCTTGCGCCCGCCGTACTGCGGCAGCATGGCTTGCTGGGATGAGCTGGGATTGGGGAAGTCTGCAGCAGTGAAGATGGAGCTCGAGTGGTGCACAGACTGAGCGCTGCTGCTGCTGTTGTTGTTATTGTTGAGGTTCACTATGTGCTGAGCAGAGCTGCACGGAGCCATGGGGGGGTGTGATGTGGCCCCCTCACTTGAGCTGGTGCCGTGACCCTGAAACTGCTGTTTGCTGGCAGGACCAGATGAAGATGACGATGGTGTAGACTCCAGCAGCCGGCTGCAGCTGCCGTTTTCAGGGAAGGCAGAGGAGTGTTTGCGTTTCTCACCCCCGGAGGAATTCACACTGGGCTGGTGAGCAGGAACGCTCTGGAGGAAATGTGGAGGCGGACTGAATGGAGCTGGAAACAAAGAACAAGGATCATTTGTGGGAAAAAAATATATTATGAGTTAGAGGATCAATCACTTTTTCTTCATTACGGGTAATGAAGATATAAAAATGTTACTACAATTTTTGTGTAGTATGTTACTAAACAAAACTACTTCATAACTTGAAAAGATCATTTCAGTAGTCAAGTATAGTGGAGTAAATGTCACCGTTTTGAATTTGTTGCACTACACTTTCAACATTCAGGAGTCCAAATATTTAAATAATGTGCAGCAGTCTCACATTCATAAAAAAACACTGACTCAAAAGTCTTAATAGAAATTAAATAAATGAATAATGGAACACATTACAGATCTTTAGTGACAAGGTTATTATTATTAGCTTATTATTTAACCCTTAGAAGTCCGGGGCCTTTTTGAATGCATTTTACTACTTTACAATTTGGTCTAATAAATTACCTTTAGAACAGTTTGTGTGACCAATGCTTTATTAATTTTTTTTAGTACAACCCCAGCTTCTTTTATTTAACAAATATTTTTTTTCATTACATTACACAAAAATTCCACAACCCTGAAGTTGAAGTAGTAGACAAAAGTAGTAAAATCTGTCATTTTTTTAACTGCAAAAATTGAAAACTAACCGTTTTTCATGTTTTATCATAAAAATCAAATGTTAAGACAAAATAAAAATTAATTAAAAAGACAATCGTCATTTTTTATCAAAAAAAAAAACCAGGCGAACCTCTCCCTAAACAGTATACACTGTTCCAAGCACTTTTTGTGCCATTGTGCTTTTTTTGTGCCAGAATTTTGAAAAACACAACCCATATCACAGGGCTTGCGTTTCCAATGGTTATCCCTTCTATTCACTGCTAGATGGCACTGATGGCACAGATTTGGGGTCTGTAAATAGAAACTGAAAGATGATTGATTTTGAATTAGCTTGCAAATTATGTGTCATAACTCTTGTAATGTTCGTTAAAAACACTATCAAAAATAATTTTGAAATATACACATTTTTGTATTTTGTAAAGTATTTTAAAGTAGATAAGTAACAGTCACCAAGAAAACCACTGAGCCACGTCCTGCTTCTTTAGAAAGCATGGAACAGGTCAAAAAGCAGCTGTTTTAGCAACTCAAGAAGATTTAACCCCAAAACACCATCTCCAATGTCAAACATCACATTTTAAGTGGGAACATTGTCCAGTGCAAAAAAAGATTTGGTGTTCCAGCATGACAATGACCAAAAACAAAGCCATAACCCCTGAGAAGATTTCGTAAGACGTTACACACCTTCCAGTATTTTCCTCAGGTTCTTTTCCTTTTTTGAGACTTCAGACAGAAATATTTTGGAATTGAGTTGCCCAACTTTGTAAGGAGCCAGAACACTGCCAGTACATGCCTGTGATCTGAAAGACAGTTTAACATCAGATAAGCTTTTATTTTGAACTGTGGTTCAGCATTTACGGGTATAGGGATGCATGTTCTCAAATAACGTACCTGTCTAAGAGCATTTTCACTGGTTTTGTGTTCTAGAGAGAAAAGAAAAACAGATTATATGAATCTCAAGCTTCTGCTGGACTTCCTCATTTTCAGTAAACATGGAAACAGTGGAAGTGCAGATCTACAGATAGGAGCCACACACAGCGCAGGCAGTGTTTCTCACAGCTTTGAGCACATTCTGGATTTATGAGTGTGGGTGAGGGCGAGGGCATATGTAATGAAAGCCAGAGGAGTTTATTTAGGGCTAAAGCACAGCATTCAAACTCAAGATAGCTGCCTGCTTTTCAGAACTGGTTTCAGAATCCTTAGAGTGGGTTCATCTCAAACAAATCTAAGCACGTCACAAAACTACGCTGCTTAATAAAAGAAAGCAATTAGTTTGTAAAGTTTTGTCCCTCCTTTTGCTCGTTTGAGATTCTCATTTGTGCTCCTTGGTTACAAAGTTCAGCCTTTTTTAGGAGTACCTGTGGAGATGCAAGGACTAATTCTGATAAAACATGGTGTGGGTTCATGTAGTCCTGACCATGAGAAAAAAACTGACATACTTGATAGTTTCTGGGGTTTTTTTGGATCACTTTCACTCCACATGAACTTGTCTGACCTAAACTAGTTGAAACTGATCATCATGGTTTGTGTGCGTTCTACATTGATCAAACACGTTAATTAAATTATTTCCAAAACTGCTTTTAAGTTGGCCAGGAATAACATGTGGGAAAATCCAACTTAACTCCCTGGAAGGATACAAATCCACCAGATCACATGAATCTTTCATAGAGCACAACTCAGTGTTATCCCTACCATTAAATGGCTCTGCCCCACAAGACCCAAGACTAAAATTATTACAATTTTATAATAATGTCATTTAAAAGCCACCAATTTGTTTATACAGTAAAGCAAAACTCAAAAATGCCCTACAGCGACATTCAGTTGCTGTCGTACACAACTGATATTGGTGATATCCCAACAATTTGGGTGGGAACAATGGTCAGAGCATTGGAAATGGTTCATAAATGGGTATTTCAGCATGACAATGATGGAAAATACAAAGCCAAGATTCATAGGAATGGCTAAAAAAAAGACACTAATGTCCTAGATCCTATTCTCAATTATTCTTAGGTCAATAATTACACAGAAAATCTGTAAATCCCTCCAGAGATATCCAGCTGGAGGACATGCAATGACCTCTGCGGGTTATTTCACAAGGTACTAGGCCATGTTTGCATTATTACGGCCTTAAGAACCACGGTCTTCATGCAGTGCCCCGCCCTCTCTTATACACTCACTTTTCTGTTTAATCAACAGGAAATACACTGTTCTTGGCTCTGCAAACCCGTTCCTTCTTGTGTTAGCACCAATTATCAGCTAGGTGACACCATACTAAGACCATGTCCACATGTATTTGTACAACTAGTTGTCCTTTTATAAGAACTATGCTCATTTCAACTGGTCCTAAAACCACAAGCAGCAGAGAATTGCTCCACTGATTATGAAACATAAAAGCAGTAAGAGGAAAA
This sequence comes from Danionella cerebrum, assembly GCA_007224835.1. Lineage (NCBI taxonomy): Eukaryota > Metazoa > Chordata > Actinopteri > Cypriniformes > Danionidae > Danionella > Danionella cerebrum. The sequence continues at coordinate 504,739 of SRMA01026725.1, read as the reverse complement.
GGAGCTGACCTTCATGATGTTTATGTCCTCAGCCTTGTCGAAGAGCACCTGGGCCGAGCTGAGCAGTTTCTTGGCCTCCTGTCGCCGCTGCTTGAGCTGTAGTGTTTGTGCACTGTTCTCCTGGAAGAATTTGGAGTGTGCTTTATCCAGCTCCTCCAGAGTTCTGCCCAGGTCGTCTTCTAGAAGCTGGTGCATTTTGTGATACTGAGCTCCTACCTCGTCCTTAAGCTGCCGTACCTTGTCCTGCACAACGGATATAGCATAAGGGCACAGAATTTTTTTTTTATTTAAAGGCAATGTTTAACATAGTCGTTTGACCCAGGCGCGTAATTTCCAAGAGTCCGGCTAAAACACCCACTCTCCCCAATAAAATTGGTGGTACAAATAGAAATGATCTTGCATGGAAAGCGAGTACATTTTCTTTAATCATTTTATTTGCTAGCAAAATTGCTGCATGTGAACCATCTAGTAATGTAATCTCCCTCTACTTCACAGAGTATTTGATAGCGCCCAAACCCACTTTCCCTTATATATGCTGTGTTTGTTGGCGTAGTGTTTAACTTTTTTGAGACCACATACTGCTTGCAAAAAGAACCAAAGTTCTGACAAAAACTACTCCTCTTTTTAATCTGTTCAACATACCAATGCTATTTTTGTCAAAATAAGTCTTCCTGTATGTTTTCATACATTGCGGTCTAGGTGCAGCCGGCTAAGAGAGAGGTTCACTTTGGGACCTTCTGCAAAGTGCCAATCACAAAATATGTTTTAACCAGAAAATGGTTAATAACTTTACTTTTAAATGTTCCATTACGACCAAAAACAAGCCACACACCACTGCTCATCTGCACGCTGTAAGTAAAGACTTCCAATCATTCAAACTTGTATTTGCATATTTAAAAGTATTGAGAAATTTGTTTGTCTTTTTTATAATTTTCATATTTTAACTAATTCTGCTGCATCATTTTCATGTTCAAATTTCATAATGTGAATATAATTGTGCATTAAATTATAATGCACCTCATAATGTTATGCTTTTTATATATTTATTTATATTTTGGAAATTTAGAGACGTTTTACTGTTCAAAAACAAACTTTGTCACTTAAAAATGTGGCTCAAAAATCTATCAAAATCTTTAATTGCAACCCAACATTAAATTCAACTAAAACAAAGCATGAGCTGTTTATTACATACCCTAAAATCTAAGCAGAATTAAGTCAAAATGTTTTAAAACCACTTACAGTGCATCTTATTTCTAGGATTCATCTGTACAGATCACACATATATGTCTGATATTAAAGAGTCTTGACAACCGTGTCATTATCGCTAGATGAGGAATCCATTGTTGTGGATTCTTCTCAAAACTGTTCAGCTCGCGTTTGATATAACAATGTGTTTGACAACGATACGGAACGGCGAATATTTCATATGCAAATTAATTTGTAAAGGCCTTAAGAGTTTGGCTTAAGCTTAGACATTAATTCATTATCTGCATTAGAAACCAACGCATCCTCACCTCCACCAGGAGCTTGTCTGATTCTATTTTGTACAGCTGCTCCTCGATGTCTTTCACTCGATCATCAATGCGATCCTGCTGCTTCATCAGCATATGCTGGAAAAGAGAGAAAGATGGGGAAAAATTACAACATGAACATTTATATACGATCCCTGAAACCTTAAGAAGAAAACATCTGAAACTAAGAGACGCTTAGTTTCAGATGTTAGTTTGAACTTAGTTTGGTGCTTTCTTGTTATAGAAATAATAAGATGAGCTCAGCTGCTTATAAAAGCGATCACTTTTAAAAGCAAAGAAAATATATGATTTAATTAGCTGATTTTAAAATATACAGGCCAAAGCATGTGATATACAAAGATTAAAACAGTGTAGGGTTTGTTTGATTAACTGCAAAGGCTTTTGAAAGCGAGTTTTTTGTATTATATTGTCCAGCTCCAGGATACAATGGCCTGTGAACTGGATTCATACGAAATGCCTAGTTGCATGTGCGACCCATTTATCTTGTACATAAAAGTACCGTATTTTTTGGCTCATAAGACGCACCGGCACATAAGACGCACCCAATTTTAAAAGAGGAAGATCTAGAAAAGAAAGATTCTGAACCAAATACTT
>SRMA01026725.1:447561-499430 GCA_007224835.1 Danionella cerebrum | reverse complement strand
GTGCGTCTTATGAGCCGAAAAATACGGGTATATATTTATTTGAGCATATGTTTATTTTATTTTTTATGTTTTATTTAAGTACTAAAACTGTATTTCCAGCCCACTTCGGGCGAGAGGCAGGGGTACACTGGACACGTCACCAGTGCATTGCAAGTCCATACACACATGCTCACCTAAGGGGAATTTTGATTAGTCAATTAGCCTGACACATGGATTTTGAGAGAACCCAGAGTAAACTCAAGCAAACACAGCAAGAACATGTAAGCCTTGAACCTGCAACCTTCTAATTTAAAGGCCACCGTCCTGCCCACTTGCAAAAAATGTGTCTATTTTCTGTATAATTGATTTTCTGTGTTGACTCAAGAAAAACATGTTGTGGTGTAAATAAAGAACGTATAACTTTTTTTCATACAGCTATAGACTCACAAGGTAAATTACAGCCCTTATATTTAATGGTAGGGGAAACAAATAGTTTACATTTCTCTTTCAAATCACTGCCTAGATGAAATTCCAAAAATGATTTCTCAGACTCAGAGTGCTCTGTATTGTACCAAATAAGAAAATTCTTGATTTACAAAATTACATTTTGTTTAGAAAACACTTCCTTTTTCAGCTTTGAGTCTCTGAAATATAAAATAAAACAAAACCACTGTGAACATAAAAGCTTCCAAGGAGATCTTATGTTTTTTAGAAAGACTGTTGTGTTGAACAGAAAAAGGATCCACATCTTGAGCTGGAAAAACAAAAGGAACCCACAATTTATATATTTTTAGCTGATGAAGCAGTCATTATTTCTGCTGCCTCCCTACGCTGAGGTTCCTGGTTTGAGCACAGCTCCCAAAGGCCTTTCAGAGTTAAGTTTGACATGTTCACCCAGTGTTTGTGTGGGTTTCCTCCCACAGTCCAAAAACAAGCCTATCAGGGGAATCTGTGACTAAAGCTCTGCCTCTACCCTCTCAAAGACATTCCAAAGATCTGATTACAGCAAACGAGGAAAACAAACTATGCCGACAATGAGATTAATTCATCAGAATCCGTCCGTTTGCAGCTATTAGGTGTCTGGACAGATTTTAAATTAGATTCAGAGGAAGACGCAAACCACACAGTTCCCCATCCCCCAGGCAAATCAAAGGCTGAGAGTGTCCTGAAGCTTCTATAAAAACCCTTTTATACCTGCACCTCTCAACACCATCCACCGGAGGCTCAATAATCAGCAGATATAATTGTTTAATTGCAGAAATATCCATGCAGAATGTAATAGGCAAACTGCAGAGGAGATTGCAGCTGCCCTGATGACACTACCTCGCTGCACGCACGAATGTGTGCATTAATAAGTGTGGAAATCTGAAGCAGAGCGAGAGAGGGCAAGGCTGTCTGAGGCTCTCGCTTTGCACACTATCTCTCCTTTTGTTTGCACGGGCTGCTTTCAGTGTCAGTGACAGATTGTCATGTTATCCGTAGAAAGGAGATGTGCATGAGACCACTGATAGGTCACATGGGAGGAGGCACATTCTTGGGGTCTTCAGCAAAAGACTGAGTGCCAGCAAAACTAACGGCATCTCAGTTAACGCCGTTATCACTCATCACCATGGACACGAGTAGAGGCAGCGAACCGCAAATAAAAAGCACATTAATCCACTCAGTGATGTCATGTATGGAGGCTTTGAAATTGCATTTTTGGAGATCGCGTCTCACTAAAGTATTATGAGTATACATGCACTAGCCACTTTATTAGGTACCAAGGTGGACCCCAGTTCGCCTTCAGAAATGCCCTAATGCTACATGGGATACATTTAATACAGCAAACCTTCCTCAGAAAGTTTGGTCCATATTGACATGATAGTCATTTGCTACAGAATCTCCCATCCACCACATCCTAAAGGTTGGATTGAGATATGATGACAGGAGCTTCATAGTCAAGTTCAAGAAGCGTGAGATGAGCGTTATGCTGCTGGAAGTAACCATTAGAAGATGGTACAGTCTGGTCATAAAGGGATGGACCTGGTCAGAAAAATACTCGGGGAGGCTGTAGCATTGACACAATTCTCAATTAAAAATAATGGGCCGGAAATGTGCCAAGAAAATATCCGCCACACCATTACTACACTACCACCACCAGTCTGAAATGTGGATACAAGGCAGAATGGATCCATGCTTTCATCTTACTAACAGCAAATTCAGACCCTACCATCTAAATTTCGCAACTGAAATCGAGACTGATCAGATCAGGCAACATTATTCCAATCTTCTGTTTAATTTTGGTGAGAACGTGCGTATGGTAGCATCGGTTTCCTGTTTGTAGCTGACAGGAGTGGTGCCCAGTGTGGTCTTTTGCTGCTGTAGCCCATCAGCAGCAAGGTGGACCTTAATTGTAACGAGTAGTCATTTGAGTTAAGGTATTAGTGTTATGGGTGTCCAGTGGACAGTCACTGTAGTTGACAGAGGGACCTGGCAGCAAACCAGGGACAAGTGGAGCATGACTTTAACAGGAAATAAGCCACCTCCGCTTAACCAAAATGAGGTCATCCCTTTGACTGTACCCCGGTAAACTGTAAAAATAAATGTCCCCCGGTCCTAACTGATATAAAATACACTTAAGTTGTCTTTTTAAGGTTGTTGTACCCATACAACTATGATGGAATTTGCTTGGGTGGAGGTGTGTTTCCCTTCAGCCCTCAGCATCGTGTTAGACACTGCACAATAGAGGTGATGTGTTCCCAGTGCCACTCGCCCACAGACCATAGCCAAGATCTCTAACACACAGCTGTCTATGTAAGCAGCTTAGACTCTATGGAACAGACCACTGCCTTGAACAGATGTATATGCTGCTGCTTTGCTTTTGCAAACTGGTATTTTGAGCAGTGAGTCAATAGATTCAGACTTAGTCACTGATTGCACACCGCACAGGAAACTCAATCCTCAGTGCAACAATAGCTAAGCTTCTCTCCAGATCACAGCTGGAAGTTACAGCAAAGAACTGCGCTCTTGATGCCATTTGGCTAATCAGCAATCAAAAGAGAACTTTTTTATTTCCAATTTGTTATTATTGTTGGTGCAAAATGCAAAGATGAATGTATCTATGTGCTGAACATCTCTACGAGCGTCTCTCGTTTCAAAACACGCAGATGTGCAGATTGGATCTGGAAGACACTTTTGAGTCGGAGCATGGAAGGTAGACTCTTAGAGAAAATACACTGTCAATGTAAGCGGTCTAATTACAGAGGTGCAAGCTTAAATAGGTTCGAGCCAGAATCGTGGGCAAGTGTCAGGGGCTTGGTTGAATTTCACAGCATTATGCTGGTAGATGTTCATTTATTTCTGCAGTTTGACTCAATAAAGCCACAAGCATTCTTTGAAAGACAAAAGGTCAGGCTTCCTGACAGTCAGATGTGAAATGTGTGAAAGCTGTGCTCTGAACACATCGTGATGACCTTCAAATCTTTCTAGTTCATGTTCATTAATAACCAGAGATTCTGAAGATAAATAAGGAACTTGAAGGTACAGATTTGTTTAGAAAAATATCAGAATAAGTCATATCCTAGTGCCAGTCAGATGTTTTGCAAAACAGTCCACACAAAAACCCCATTAAACACAGTAAAGAACATACTAAACAAACTGGCAGTCAATTTGTGACATATCTAACTGTGTATTCACCACAGAGTTTGCAAAAACACTGGCACCTCTGTTCAGTTACCAAACAGGATACAGTGGTTGTAAATAATAAAGCAACGCAAGCAGACGTGGGGTGGAAAATGCAGGAGATACGGCTTGACCAGTGTCACTCTCTGAAATCAATATGAATCAGCTATTAATTTTATAGTTTTGTCGTTTCATCTGTGTCACATACAATCCCTCTGGTATTGTTATGGTTTATGCTGTAAGAATTTTCTCATGCGTGTTATGTCCGTGTGAGATGATTGTATGAGGGTGAATCACGTAGTTTCTTGGACCAATCATGTCACTTCGGGGGCGGTCTACAGTCACATCAGCCATTCTCTCTCTCTCTCAGTTCAGTGGCCTTGTCTCTCAGCACAAGTTCGTTGTGTTCCTGTCAAGCACATCTCTTCTTCTGCTTTCACTCTGTTGGCCTCATAAACCTTCCTATGGCCACTCGCTCACTTTCTGTTTGGAAGCATGGTTGACCATGTCAGTTTACAACACTATGCTCAAGTTTTGGAATATTCTTTGAATTATTTTACAGGACATCTTACAAAACCAAGAAATAGTTTTTCACTGATTGCTTCAAAGTGGAGAGCATGCAGAAATAATAGTTTCAATATGTTCAAAAAGTGAATGTGCATTGCGTATTCTTCTGCCGTTGATCAAGAAATTAAGGCAGAATCTGAAGCTATTGCCGGATACAAGCCTAGAAGCTGTGACCTTCCTTCCTTTTTACAAACTGGAATGGCTGGATTCCTTTTTCTTTGCTGCAATAGCCACCACTGCAAACAGAACTGACAATACTTTGATGGTAATTCCAACCCACCAAGTCATCTGACTACTGAATGTTTCTTAAAGCTGCCTATGGAGTCATATAACGCAGTCCGGACTTGCCTGAGAGCAGCCATGTGATAAGAACGCCCTCTCAAATTATCCAGTGACAACACAATCGATTTCAAATCTTTCTTGCGCAAAATGTAGAGGTCCATTAAATTTCCACTAATCCGACTTTGACTTATGTGCAAATATTTGCAAAAACACTATACATTCAGTCAAAAAATTATTATGTGTTTGCCCACAGACAACTAAATGATTAGTTCTTTAACAGTATTTTTGTAACTTTACTGTTATGTTACATTTTGAGACCTGAAAATTTGTTTGTAGCTTTTTTTTCACTCAGCTTTTATAACCTCAACGGCCACTTTAGTAGGGACATGCTTCCAGCTGCTCACTAACAATAATTTCTGAACGGCCAATCACACGGCTGCAACTCAATGCATTTAGGCATGTAGACATGGTCAGAATTATCTGCTGCAGTTCAAACAGAGAACCAGAATGAAAAGAAAGGTGATTAAAGTGATTGAACTTGGCGTGGTTGTTGCTACCAGACAGACTGGTCCTAGTATTTAAGAAATGGTTGATCTACTGGTGTTATCAGGCACAACCATCTCTAGGATTTACGGAGAAAGGATCGGAACAGAGAAAATATCCAGTGAGTTGCAGAGCCTTGTTGATGTCACAGGATAATGGCATAGAAAGGCAACAATAACCACTCATTACAATCAAGGTCGGCAGAAGAGCATCTCCTTGAGATGGATGGGCTACAGCAGCAGAAGACCACACCAGGTGGCACTCCAGTCAGCTAAGATGCTAGGGTCAGAATTTGGCATCAACAATATGAAAGCATAGATCCATCCTGCCTTGTATCAACAGTTCAGGCTGGTGGTGGTGGTGTAATGGTGTGGGAGATATTTTCTTGGCACACTTAGGCCCCATTGGTACCAATTGTATCGTATCAAAGCCTACCTGAGTATTGTTGCTGGCCATGTTGATTACTTCATGACTACATCGTCATGGCAACTACCAACAGGATAACATGCCATAGGGGCAAATTTAGTATCGTAAGGCATACCTAATACGTTTAAATGAGTTCATGTAAAAAAAAAAGTTTTGACTTCTCAATTCATGACCAATTGAATTGTGGTCTTATTTCAACAGTGTTTGGGGAAATGACGAAAAATGGTGCTGACAGTGGTGTCGGTTTGTTCTCTGCAATTCTGTCTAAAGGCATGCAGTGTGAAATCCTCTGTCGCTAATCTATCAGAGTGCAGAGTGAATTTAGCATTGATTGAATGCTGCCCCTCAGACCCTCAACTTGTGGTTAGATAAACAGCACACTAGGTCATTTAAAAACCTGGTAAAAAAATAATCGTAGAGCCTCTAAATCAATAACCTGTCACAAGAGAGTATAGCATTATTAATATAAAGATAAAAACAAGAGAATACACGATAAAATCAACCGTAAAAAGCAGACAAACAATTGAGAAAGAGATGATATTAATGGATCTGCATTAATGTGAGTGAAATACGTAAATGACCCACAAAACATGGGTTAGTGCCTGGTGAAAAACAATGTTTGTTCTTGTCTAAGTTGAGGCTGATCAACGCAACTCAAACCTTAAGCTCCCTCCATAACTCGCCACCCCTGCCGTGATTTCAATCGAGGATTTCAAAACGTTAACTTTTTAAAAGTTTGGTATTTGAAAATACTTATACTAATAAGTGAATAATAATATTTAGTGAAACAATGTGTTTGATGAACAAAATGCTTTTAAGCTTGCTAATGCTAACTGATCTGAAGTTTACGGATGTTAACATCAGCAAGAAACTTGTAATAACTTAAAAGTTCTGCTGAATTTTAAAGACACCCAACACAGCAGTGTTCTGTGCCGTTCTGACACAGTCTATGAAATGTAAAAACTGTTTGTTTTGAACATATTCTAGATCGGAAACAGGTGACATTAAACTTAAGTAAGTGCATCACAAGGTTCAGTGCAACCCAACCAATGTTTTCAAATGGATTTTACTGGACTTTACTGGTTCATTGTTTTCCTGTCTCTCACTGTTGAAATAAATATGAAGGAGATCAATGAATTCTTTCCTGACTAGTATTTGATTAGGAAAAGATACATGACTGTCATCGAAACCTAATATAGTACACCCATACTGCAAAAGAAAATGAAAAGATGACAGGGTGATCCTTCATTGTCTGGCATGATGTCATCCAGAAAACAGGAGGTGGATTATTAAGAGTGGGGCAAAGAGGAACTGAGGTCACTCCCTTCCTGTGTCTGCCTGGAACTAGCGTCCTATTCCTGAGCAAGAGGCGAGGGAGCAAAAAGACAAGGCAGTTAACTTTTGGACTACTTGAGTCACACTCTTTTAATGTATTCCCTTGTGAATGAAAGAACAGAGGGACGTGTGTGTCTTTCAACAGCAGCTGTGCAGGGAACAAGCCTTGCATCCACACCATCCCTCTCTTTCTTTCCCGTGCTTTTCCAGACACTTGGCTGCTTTAATAGCCATGACACATTGGCCATCTAAAAAGCATTCCTCCATGCATCCAGAAGCTGTCTTTGCCAGCAGCACATTATTACTCGAGGAGGCAACTGAAGGAACAGCTTGTGTTTTCACTCCCACACCGAAGAACATGCTGGAATATTTTTTTTTTTAAATATTATTGAATTATTTCCATATCAATCACAGCTTAATTGACGGCTAAAAACCCTTTAATAATAAGCATAATGCTAAATCTAATTGCTAAAGCTGTAGTCAGACAACACACATTTCTTTTATGAGACTGCCCACATTGCTGCTTTATGAAAAACGACTCTTTAATGATGTAAAAATACAAAAAATTAAATTGCTGAAATCCTAGTATCACCATAACTGTACTTCCTACTACTCTCAAATGGGATTTTCCAGAAAGAGACATTTATTTGAATGTCACATCTATTTGATTCAAATTTAGAGCAAGACTAAGGGCAAATTTTCAGTCTGAAGTTTCAAGCTACAGCGCACCTCGATTGAAAACCATGGGAGCCAACAGGGCATTACACATCTGACCGAACAAATGACGCAAACCAAAATTGGATATATGGTGCCAAATGATGCCATATTGGATCAGTTTATTTTTCCTTTTAGTTCTGTTCATTTGGGTAGCCTAGAAAGCAACAACTGAACTAAAAATCATACCAAAAGCAGACTAAAATTGGTCCGAGACCCACTCGAGGAGGTGGTCTCAGTATGAATGCAAATTAACTCTAGATTGGTTCATATGTGGTAAGAACATGAAGAAACTCTCATCCGAACTAAACACATGCTTTTTGAACAAATACAGCCACCATACTCGCTTACAAATACAGCCACCAGCAGAACATTCCGTGAATTATTAAGTCTAGTGGTTACTGTCTCAGAATGCCAAAAATCCCAGTCTCATTTACATTTGATGGAATATCTCCTCAACACTAAATGAAACAAAAAAAAATATTTTCTTAGTCTAAATATCCACATTGGATTTTATCCACAGACAAAGGTCAACCAAATTATGGGGATATTCCCCTGGAAAACATGTCTCTCATTCGCGGGATCTTCAAGTCTAGCACTCACCCTGATGTCATTACGTCGCACTTCTACATCACAGACCGCATGGCCATGGCTGGGCGCACACCGGGAGAAGCAGCAGTACTTGCAGACCGCCACCTGCTCCACGTCGCAGTGGTAGAGTCTGTACTCATCGTGGTGAGGGCAACTCCAGGCCCGGACCTCCTCTACCGCTACCAGCAGGTGCTGATGCCCAGGTGCCGGACAGGGCTGCTGCAAGTGTGTCTGGATGTGAGATTGGCAGCACGGTGCATTGCAGCGGAGACACACTTTCTGTGCAAGAAGTGGGGGTCCCCTACGGCAAAGGATGCAGTGCAGTGGGGTTGGGGCTTTCTCAGCATTCAGTGCATTGAACTTCTCTACTATGTTGTTGAGTTTGATGTTTTTCTCTAGACTGGGCTTCTGGTTGTATGCATGATTGCACTCAGGGCAACGCACGCCGGCAGCTTCCTTCGCCCAAGCCTCACTGATACAGCCCCGGCAGAAGTTGTGCTTGCAGGGCAGCTGCACAGACTCTACGAAAACATGGAGGCAGATAGGGCAGATAAGCTCCTCCTCAAAGCAGTTCCTCCAGCTCTCCGTCATCTCGGACAGTTGATCAGACATCCTGGCTAGATCCTAGAAGCTTACTTGTGGTTAGTAGCGTTCCTGTGGATCAGTCAGTAAAACATTGCTCTAGCAACGCAGAGATTGTGGGATCGAATCCCATGGGGAAGAAAGAACTGACCAAATAAGTTCATTACTTGAAATGTAAGTCACTTCAGCATCTGCCAAAAGCATAAATATAAGATTCGACTCGTGGAAGGAAATCAACCAAAGTTGACCAAACAAGGCAGAAAGTTGTTTTAATTAGAGACACTTGTTTTATTCAGAGCAATTTGATTTGTGGCTATCCAAATGACAATGAAAATGGCTCCAATTACTATTTTGGTTATTATTGATTAGTTGCTATATATTACGTTTCTAAATTATCCCATCAAAATGTCTTTCGCAATATATACATAATTTTTGAAGCGCGCATGCGCGAGGGGCAGCAGCCAGTTTCAGTTACTCAGTTTTTCCTCAAGATTAATCTAAGGAATCCTTATTGATATTCTCTTCTAGATGCCAAATAACTAATACAATGCGTCATTGAATGGTAATAACATCTATTAAACCTAGAAAACGAGTAATAATTTAAGTTTCGGCCAGACCAACGGTCTGTCGGCGAGTAGGCTAAACTACGGTTTAACGGTCAAAAACTAACCGTCAAACGAGACACAATCCGACAAGAGAAAAGGGCTTAACGTATGAGGTATTCCGTCGTTTGATAACTTTAAAACAAGCAAATGATGACGCCAAAACTTCCTAATTGACGTTTCCCGAAGCAGACGATCGCGGTTTTGATGTGAGGCCGAGGCACATGACAGTTGCCCCGGTGAAATGCTCAAAAAGTCGCTCTGAAGCCCGGGGCAAAGTCTGTCTCTCGCGGCTCCCAGGAAGCCTAACGTTAAACACTGTTTATTTGTTAGCGTGACGCGACTTTGAATGAACGCACTATTGACGGGCAAGAATGCGAGCCAGTGGGCTCTTTGTGGCATTAAACGCGATTTTATCGATGTCAAATCTACTCTCTTGCTATCTGTGCTGGTTAAACATTATAAACCGATCAACGCGACCTCGCTCCATGTTTTACGCTTCCTATCGCTTTAACTAGACCGAATGATGTTGTTATACAGTCAAATGTCATGTATTTGATTTTGACTAAGAGAACTCGTCTGAAATATTAATGCATTAAAGCTTTGTAGCCCTTAAAAGAGACGATATCGTTTGGCCGCCGTTATCGCTCATCAGCCATCTTGTTTTTCTGGTTAACTGGAATTAATAACGACGCATCTATTTACTTTTCCTCTAATTTGTACGCCGTTTAAATGGCCATTTCAAGGAAAGCGAAAATATACAATCCTTCGTCTGTTCCAGAGTTGTCTCGTCCTTCAAAACGATCTTCCAGATTGAAACCATATGCTTCAGCGGCGTATTCCCATCTGCGTCTGTTATTATTTATGATTTTTCGCTCTCCTTTCAGGCAAATCCTAGATGAGAGGAATGCAGGCACAATACTGCAACTCGGGATACTGTTCACATACTCCCCCCTAGCAACGTCACGTGACTACCGCGGACTGGATAGATTGCAGTGGGAGGAGTTATTAAAACAGGCGGGGTTTAATTTAAAGGGGCACATATCTATTTTGCCCTTTCTAAATATAATTTGCTAATGAGCTATTTCACCAAATTGGTGGCATTTGTTTGTTATTACCTCCAGATGGGTATTGGTCCCATGTTTTTTTAGATGTTTAATAAACAGATTGGTGCCATTTTTTTCTCGTCACTAACCCTCTTGCTATTCTTTATAGCAGTAACATGACTGTTTTTAGTAAAGAATTAGCAACGTAGACATGACCATGAACCGGGAAATTAAAAAAATTCATCTATATCACCGAACATGTGCATTTTTACACTAAACTAATTAAATCTCTGAAATAATTTAAGTAACATAATAGTGTTTTTTAAACGACGTGCCAGGATATCACGACAATCATCAAAGATGTACACAAGAAATTGAGAGAACTTACCTTTGCTCTTCCTATGGTCATCTAAAGATCGAAGTGAGGCAACTCCCTGCTGAAAATTGGACTTGTAGAAATTCCCCAGTTTTTCGGGAGGGGGAGGGGTAGGGAAACAGGAATGAGTAAAAAGCTGAGAACAGGACTAAAATGCTTTTCTGTTATTGTTTTTGAAACAAACATATATGGATTTACATATCAATACAAAAAAAAGGTTCTTAATCATTATAATTGTAGTATGAGAACTCAAATAAACATAAGATTAGTTTTCACTTTGTTGCATTAAAAGTGATGAAAAAAAAGCAATCTTCATTACTTCAAACCTTTAAATCATTCTCTTGAATTCTTCTTGCATGATTATAAATGAAAGAACCAGAACATTTAGTACATATAACAATGGAAACAAAGACGAGGCGTAATGACAATCCTGTTCTGAGGCCCTTTACTCTCATATAAAACCTATGAGAATATAGACTGCTTTCGATCACTGCCTGATCCTATGTCTGGGTGAAACGGTGGCATATCCTCTTCTTGGTGGATGAGATGTCCCGCCTCCAGTTGAGTTGTTCATTTTGGAACCAATGGGCTTGTGACCCAAGAGAACGAGGCTGGCTGATAGTTGGGTATTGTTTTCTTTCTCTTACCTAGTGCTGTAAAGTGATTTGTATCATTTCACTACAGACTGCTTTGTTGATGCAGGTTTACTGCACGGTTTGGCAAGAAGTTGGATTTGTACAGACTGTTTTGTGATCCAGCATCAGCTCCAGAACGTGTGAGTACATTTGTTTTTAAAGAATATTTACACTAATGTACATAAGACGCCTCATTACACTTAAATGATTTTGATCAGATGTAAAAGTTAGAAACATAACCTTAGTTTGTTATAGACATTTCATAAATACATTACAGAATCGTTTCAACTAAAATAATTACTTAAACAAAATCGTTTCCCTTTAAGATGGGGCTAGATCTGATTAGTGGACAGTAAAGAACTAATAAGGCCTGCCCAGATGAAACGAGCTCACATGGGGAAATACTTGGACACTACCCAGAGAGAATTCTTGCATGCCACTTCTTAGATGGAACTCAGAACCATTCACCAAAGTAATAGTCAGGACCCGTTGGTAAAGTAAGAGCTGAATCCAATTGAGATCTTTGATACTTCTGATGTGAAGCAGCTAGTTTGAAACTATGGGTGGCACAGAGAAAATTATCTTGAACATGATGAAATATGTAAATAACTTTAATGCACTTGAGAGTAACAAAATCACAGGCAGTAAAGGAATGCACGTGAATATAAAAACCAGTACACAAAGATATTTCTCTTTACAATAGCTCCATTAGAGTTTGCATTCACACTTTGACCTAAAACACATCGATGCAAATAGACGTCAGTTCAGCAAAGGGTTCTTAAAAGACTTGGAATTAAATGGATCACAAAAAAAAAAAATGGTAATAAAAATTTAATTTCTGGACACTACTTCATGCTACTCGTTATTTCGTTTACACGTCAGGCTTCAAAAACACAATGTACACACTTTGGTTTGGTGAAATAGACATTGCAGTTGGGTTTCCTTCACAGGAAATGGGGAGTTGACGCTCAAGATTTCTCCAGACGTCTTAAGGCACCAGAGATTGTCTTCTGCTGCTAAAACGTAATTTGAGTGAGAAAGAGGGAATCACTGAACAAGTGGTGTTACTGTACAATAAGAAAAACTTCTGTGTTGTGTAGTAAACTAAAAATTTCTCTGGGAAACATTGTCAATGTCTGTGGGTAGTAATCGTGAACTAAAAGCTTCCAGATTCATTGCAGTGGGCTGTCAAACACAGTGTCTGGCAGAACGGAGATCTTTAGCTTCTTTTCAGGCCAGCTGTACTCCTTTGGAAGCTTACACTGGGTATTGAGAGATGTAAAGCTCGTTAAATGTTGACCAATCAAAAAGAATTATTGTAATGTAGCGTGTGGCTTACCATTCCACGAGTGCTCAAATCCATAACCTCTGCAAGCATCTGGTCTACAAACTCTTCTGTAAGTAATATCTAAATGAGAGAAATCAATTTTTTAGAAGGCAATTGAAGTAATATTCTCAGAATGTTCTTTGAATTATTTGTGTGATTAATATTTTAACGTTGTAGTGTCAAGCACATAATAAAAATGCCAACACTCAAAACCCTAAACACATTTTTTTTGTTAAACTGTGAATTGAATGATTAAACATAAATTGAAAGGGGATTTTATTGCTTTAAAGTGAAAAGAACACCAAACTCTGATATTGATATTCTGCTTATTTCAGTCAATATAATTAAATGCAAGCTTGTTTATTTTGTTATCATTATTCATAGATTTTTTCCATATTCTAAATCACTGTGTGTAAATCTGACAGGTTAAAGTTGGTTTTATTTTATTCTTGTTGTGTCTGCTGCACTCCGCAGTTAAACATCTAGTACTCCTCTATTAGATTATTATTAAATGTTAATTTCAATATCAACTGCTTGATAATCTGTCAACAGGGGACAGTCGTCGATTAACAGAGTTAACCAAATTGCAAGTCCATGGGTTTTTTTATTACATTTATTCATTTAACAGATGCTTTTGCCCAAAGTGACTTAAAATTTGGGAGAAAACTCAACAAGCAATTTGTAACAAGGTCGGTTAAACATAAAAAGATAAATCAAAGGTTCTAGCAGAGTTTTTTTTATGTATTCAAGAACTCTCGGAATAAAACTGTTTTAGTTTTTTTTCTGCTTTTCGGATTGGACCTGGAAGAGAATTCCACTATCCCTTGCACTTAAACATGACTGGAGCATGAGTAATGTGTCCGTTACCTGCAGCCATGGTCCATGAGCAGCGTACGGGTGCTCTTCTGTGGCAAAGGCCCCTTCCACTCCAGTGGAAACGAAAGTAATTGCTGTGTCTCCATTAATACTTTTGAATGTGAAATGTCGACCATGTAGCAAGCGACCTCTGGAAGTAAAGAATAGAGTCAATACAGCTGAACACTTAATTACTTTTTTCCCCATTGTGATGCTCGCTTTGAACTGCAGCAGATCATCTTTGCCTTTGTCTACATGCCTAAATGCATCGAGTTGCTTGGAAAATGACGTCAGGTGTACCTAATAAACTGGCCAGTGAGTGTAGGTTACACACATATGCTTGGTATAGATGTATACATTGGGATTAAGGTCAGCTAGATAAGGGAGACCTGGATGGTTAAGTGATTTGTGAGCTACAGCTGAATTCAACAATGCTGCAAACAGCCGTATGGATGAAATCAGCAGCTGAAACTGTACATAACCTAATGTTTACCCTCTACTCTCTCTCTCTCTCTCTCTGGACTTTACACAAAGGTTTTTCTATGAGCCTTGAACTGTGAAACGCTTAACCAAACAAGGAGATTACATAAAACCCATATCTCACTCTTCTAGTGCCAGCAAAATCAAAGCTGACCAAGCTTTTTGTTTGCAAAGCTCTGATATATGCAATATGAACAAAGTGCAAATTATTACACCAGTACTGCATGTTCTTTTACTCATCACTCCTGACTGGAACCCCCAACCCTGAGTGTTATAAGGTTTGCTCCTCACCTCATCAAAATCATTTTGGAGATAATTGTTCTGTAAATGTGGCTCATGTATGCTACAGTATGCATGTATTTACCGCTCTAGCACCTTTTCTTTCCAACAGTGGTAACCTGGTGTTACTCCTAGATAATGGGTTACCTTAGGCACATTGGGAGTAGAGTCCCTGACTCCTGGTTGAACTTCAAATGTACACTTTCAAGCTGTCGTGTTCTCACTAACTCGTGAGGGACGATTGCTGCCGAGCTCTCGCTCTCCAAACTGTCCTTGCGACTCCTAAGATATAAAAGAGGGGAAAATACAATCTAAACACACAAAAAACTTCAACCAATAGCTTACATTTCGAGTCCTTTTGGTATCTTTCTTGGAAGCAATATAATAGGTCGAAGGAAATCAAATGGAAGCAAATGAACCTTCACCTACTCTCTGTGAACAAATAAGTCAATGTTTCTTTTAAAAGATATAACAATTTATCTATATATATATTCTAGTTCTTTTTATTCGGGATCACATTTAAGCCTCTGTTTTGGGGTAGTTTTGTTTGCTCTCGTAGTTGGCTCTTACCTTGAGATCTGCTGCGTCTGGAAATGTCCAACTGATTGTCTACGGAGAAATTAGGGGCAGATTTGTACCAAAGAAAGAAAACTGAACAGCATTTACTACTACTCCCTACAGGTAAATCAACGACATCTTTTATGCATCCCCTAAGATTGTGGATAAAATCCAGTAAATCTGAATCTAGATCATTGAATCGCTGAAACCTTTGGATACAATCCAAATTTTTAGCATTACATTTTTTTTCCTATATTTTAATGGTTAAATTATTTGAAAGTTTTTTGCAAAAGTATTCACTCATCTTTCCTGTGGCTCAGTCAGTAGAGCATGGCGCTAACAACGCAACTGTCTTGGGTTCAAACTCCACCCAAGCCAAGGAAAGTAAGAACTGTGTCAATTCCTTGAAATGTAAGCCACTTTGGACTAACGCAACTGCCAAATGCATAAATGTGATCTCTCTTTGGATGCATGTGTCCTTAAAAGGAGACACTGCACTTTTTTTAAAGCCATTCTCAAAATCTGGCATATTCCATTTAGCTTAGCAAAGATCATTGAATCCAATTTAACCAGTAGCATTTCAGGGGAAAAAAGAGAATGCATGTCAGCATATCATGTTTCAATCCTGGCACTACACTTGCACAGGAAAAGGATGATGGGAGAGCATCTGTTGAGCCTCAGCTAGACACTATACACTCACTGGCTACTTTATTAGGTACAGCTTGCTAGTACCAGGTTGGACCTGTCTGCCTAAATCCTTCATGGCATAGATTCAAATAAGATACTTCAATAAGATTCAGGGAGTTTGGTTAATATTGACATTATAGCATTATGCAGTTGGTTGAAATTTGGTGACATTTAACCTCTTAAGCCCTAAGGCCTATTTTCCGAAAATCCTATATCTTCACTTTATAAGGCATTTCTCAGCTTTTACAAGGTCTAAACTGCAAATCTTGGTATCAAAATGAAGATGGGTTCTTGGGGGGTGGTGTGGATGAGTTAACTTCACAGTCAAGAACACTAGGTAAGAGTAATTGATGTTGAATTGGCCAAAAAATGAACTCTGCCAAAAAAAAAACACATGTTTCCTCTAATATCTCCTTATTTTACTTATAACGAAGCAAATAAACACAATCAATTGTAACCACTACATGTCAAGGACATCTGTAGCAAGTTTGGTGTCCATACTACAAGAAACTAATATTCTGTACAGGTTTTGATTGAACAAAGTTCAGGCGTAATCCATTTTGGCACAACAATTGAAATATGGAAAAAATCTTGTCCAAAGCTTCCGCTACGTTCATGATCTTTTCTTGCTTACGGGACATGACTTCAGCAGAAAACCTCCAAAAGAAACCCTGTAAAAGGGGGGTTGAAGCCCCTTTACGCTGTCTCCGTGCACCATGTGTAAGCTCCTATTTATGCCGCTTCCAACCTTGTAACTTCCCTGTGTGCCCACCCCTCGACCGTCTATCCAATCTGGGAGCTCTATACCTCGTTAGAAAGCTTTGAATCTGTAGAATCCAATGATATCCACCCTTTTGAGACTCCCCGACGAATCACAGGACACGGAGCGTGAAGAGGGCTGCTTTTACGCACGGGGAGTGTTTCCATATTTGGTCATGTTATTCTTAGAAAAGAGATAGGGAAGAGACCCAGAATGGAGTTTTCGCAAAGTTATCGACCGGATATAACAACAAACGGTCTTTTATCGATAACTTTTGTTGAAAACACGGCAAAGGTAAGACAAGATTTACAAGTTTGCTTTGTTTTTGCTGCCATTTTTTCGGGAAACTTTCGCTTCCTGCTCTAAAAGACTTCATGCAATGTAAATGAGTTGCATATCGCTGGATTCAGCTGGTTTTTATCTTTCATTTGATGCCATGGTTTTGGTGTTTCCGTTTATATTGTGGATACATATTGCACATAAACAAAAACTTGGTCACACTTCTGATACTTTGAAAAAAAAAAGTCACGATTGGTTTGTTTTTAAAACATATTATGTGCCCACCGTGGGATCTTTACTATTAACTTCAGTAAAACATGAGAAATGCCACTACAATACGGCAGGAAATACCACCCCGTGTCAACAAGCAATTTAAATCTTTTAATCATCCAGGTTGTGTGTCCATTGAAAATGATATGAACGAATCAAAGAGCGACTCAAAAGAACTGCTCTTCTCCACATCAAGCTCTCGACAAACACGATGCAGAAAAAGTTGTTCACTAGGAAGAGTAGTTCCTCATTAGTCACAATAAAGATTTGTTCTCTAAAAAAGGCTCATATCAATAGACGATTAATTTAGCAGCAGGAATTGAAAAAATAAACTGGGCACAACACAACTAATTCTCACATCACGTATTCGGTCGTCAAGGGATGACACGGTAACTAACATACACCCTATATATATAGTGTACAATTTGGCAAATTTTTTAGTGTACCTTGGGTCATGAACTCTATGACATCAGACACAAGGCAGGGTGGCTCCACGCTTTCATGTTGTTGACACCAAATTCTGATCCTACAATCCAAATGTTGCAGCAGAAATTGCGACTCATCAGACCAGGCAACGTTTTCCAGTCTTATTTGAAGTTTCAATCCGTGTAACAAAATGACATTGGTGAGTAGCCTTTACGATTAACTAAAGCATGTCGTTGCAATCCTAGTCGTAGAGGTTTAGGCTACGTATAAAATATTGTTTCACACCCAGCCACTTGACTTTTACAATTGTATAAAATTCTTGCAAAACTTTATATTGACTTGTTGCGCCATCTGCTGTGTTGAATGCAACTGGAAAAATCAGCCTGGATCGATTTATTAAGAAATACTGAATCGTGTATTTGTGAAACGCTCAAATTGACTTTTGTTTTCGTAATCGAAGCAGATTTTTATTTATTTATTTTTTTTTTGGCAAAAATGCTGGCGCAAAACAGACGGCAAAATAATTGTCATTGTTTAAAATGTATAGCTACTACTAACCAGGTGGTAGAATAAAGGCACTTTGACGTCCTGAGATAAACTCAACCTGCTGCTTCCAGAATTAAGGTCAGGTGACGAAGTACGCTGTGCATCTGCTTGAGCAGAGTAATCACACACTACCAAAGTTCTGATTGTCAGGACTTACTGTGGCCGGTCGTGGCTGTGCCTCTGACTGCTGATGGGAGGTAGAACAGACTTGCTGTTAATCTCCAGTCCTTTTCTCAGGGCTTCCCTAATCTGTTCTGTGTCTGAAAGAACACAGATATCAACAGAGATTGAATCCAATGCTTTGACTTGATCTCTGCTTGTCCTTAGCATGCCTTACCTTTGTCAGAGAGTCTACGTGGCTGTGACCCAATGCAAATGCTCCTGCTGTCGTCCTCGTCTTCAGGAGGTCGACTCAAGTCATCCCAGGCACACTTGGCGCTCACCCCACTCAGGTTAGAGCCATCCGCCTCGATGCCTTTATCCACTCGTTCCTGCTTGGGATGAGCAATCGGGACATACGCAAATCAACAGGAGATCATCAAGGCAAGACATATGTTCCTCGTGAACTGAGGGAGAGAGCAGGGAACTGACAGCAGGTGGGGGTGTTGAGTTAACTGCCCAGACTTAATTACAACTCCATCCCCTCTCTCCTGAAGCGTCACAGTGTGCAGCGTGAACATGACCTCAATCACCTCAGATGACACATGTATTACATATATTAGAGATGTACAGATCCCAGAGATCATAGGAAAAATCATAGGAAAGCTGAAGCTCGGTCTTGCATTGCTTTTTCCTGCAGACTTTTCTTTTACTTCCATTGCGTGAGCGGCTGTGTGTGCAGCTTGTGGTCCTGCTCCTCAGTGACGTGAGCAGCCCAACTAATTAATAACAAAATTGATTATTAGCAATTTTATAGATTAAATCTTGCAGCATAAATACCTATATGGGTCACTCCGTACTTGGCCGCAATGTCATTTTCTAATCACTTTCCACAATGTCTCATTCTCCAGATTTGTTTCTTCTCTGACACTAACACAGGACTTTCGTGTGCTTTTAGTCTGGACTTTGTCCAGGTCAGTCAAGTCCACTCACTTTGACTCATTTGGATGTATTTCAAAATTCTTAAAGGGGCCATATTATGCAAATTTGATGTTTCTGACATTCCTAGCATCTTCATGCTCATCAGAAATATGCCTCAAGTTTTATTCTGAATCTTTCATGAATGTTTGTATAACCCTGTATTCCTTTTTTGTGAGCTGAAAACGGCTCGGCAGGGGACGTGGCAAAAGCATGACTTGGAAAATGGGTTTTGCAGAGGTAAAAAAATAGCAGGTGGTAGAAAGTTATTAACAGAGCCGTGCTAATATAGAGGGCTCAAATATTTATTATAAAAGAGCACCTTTAAAGTCTTACTTTATCAAGTTTCCTGAAAAACAGTTTCTTTTCATCACATTTACCAAACAATGGTCTTGGTAAATGGTCTTGGTTTAACAATTAAACTTCTGACTCGGAGGTGTCTCTTTTTCAGAAGTGGATTCTTACTTGGTCAGCAATCTCAGAAGTGCACTCTTGTACAGGATTCTAGTGACCGTCTTTGTTGAGACATCAGTTCAAGACAGTTTCCTTTCCTTTTGAAATCTTTCACTTCCTGCCTCAGCTTGTCTTGTTCTCCACTGTGTTGGTCTCATTACACTTCTTGATGATGCTTCTCACAGCAGTTCTTCACATTGCTTGGATAAATGGATGTATCCATGTTCAGGAGCATTAACAATTCTTTCTCTCAAATCCAGACAAATCTCTTTTGTCTCTTTCACGATGACAGTGTATGTTATTTGATTAGATGTTTTACAAAATATTAATCATTGGCTTAAAGTGCAATGTGCATGTTTATCTAGTTTAATTAAAATAATTATTACCAAATCCTTGAACATTCAAAGGAATAATTTCAATAATGAAAACTGTACATAATAATTTCAATAATAAAAACCCTTGCTCTGTTAAAAATCACTTTAAAACTCTTTGAACAAAAATGGCTTCACAGGAGGTGGCTAATAATTTATACATGCACACGATTCTTAACAAAATGCACACTACAATAAACCTTACTTGCAAGTGTGGATCAATGTCAAATATGGATTCCCCTCTTCTCATGTCTGTTATTAACCACGGACCTCCAGCACTGAAAAAACATACTCCAAGTTAAAAGTTATGACCATTAAATAAGCAAATAATACTAAAATAATTTGACTCTTAATTATTTCTGCCAATGCACAAACACCAGTTTTATTTACAGCAAAATGCAATAAATCCAATCAAACCAATCCGTAATGCTCTTTTGATCAGGGTCAATTAGAAAGTTTCTGTTATAATGATTTAAATTACAGCTGTTTGACAATAATTACAGGGCTCTAGACTAACTTTTTGCACTGGTTGCACTGGTGCGCCTAAATTTTTTTCTTAGGTGCACCAGCACAAAAGTTAGGTGCACCCAAATGTTAAACCGCATCACATTTAACACCCCATTCTCACAAGTTCACTTTTTTTAGTTATCTATTCATTTATTTTTTTTTAAATCACTGTCCATATAGACAATATTGACTTGTAAATGATTAACTAACAACCTGGTCAAAATAAAGTTCTTTATTTGAAGCACAATTCCACAAGAAAGGTAACTAAAACTTACTGAAAAAGTGTTTAAAGTGCTTTACTGAGCTGAAATTTAAACTTTAAACTGATTTTGGTCCCCAAGAGCAGCAAATGCTTTCTTTGAAGCAGCATTAATTCCTAATTAAACAAATAAAAACGATAATACCATTTACTACCCAGATCAAGAGTTTATAATGCAGCCTATTTATTTATTTTTTCATTTTTTAAGTATCAGAATATTATGGTTAATGCAGTAACGAGACGGTAGGCATATTATTGACATAGGCTCCATAACATGACATGGCTTACCTTGGGCATGAGCATGCTCGACCTCACTGTGTTCAATATTATATTCATCGGTCTTCCTTTCCGCAAGATACAACTGTACACAATGATGCATTCCTTTTTGGCGATATATGTGTCTCCGTCGATCAGGAATTCCACGTACGCACTGTTCACAATTTGCACAGACGTCTTTTGTTTTCAATGTATCTGCGATGACTCCTATAAATTGGGTGCGCGCAACATCATTGCTGTACGTCGGGTTTACGTTCAAGCCATTTTTCTTCATAAGAATTATTTCGGACTTGAATTTAGTGAAGGGGAGTTCTTCTTTTGCAATATTGTAGGCAACGTAAAACTTAGTTCTTAATTCTCGGCCTCGTCTGATGATCTGTTTGCAGCTGCCTGCCACTGAAAGGCAGCGGGGAGAGGGGACACTTGAGCAGTGCATTTATCGCAGCATGTTATGTGTTTTACAGAAAATTCTGAAGTTTATAGTTTCGATTCTAAATGTATTAGAGCCAGTCACAAGGGAGGTTGATGGCTCCGTGACAGAGCATTGGTTATGCTTTTCACGATCAGGCCCTAACTTAACTTTCTTAATGAAAAATCTGTCAATCGTTCTTTTCATCTTCTCTCATAATCCACGACTACATCCACTGTTTACCTGATGGACTCACCTCTCTCTGTCTGACTGAATCACATGCATTTTCAAACGTACGTTCACACACATACAGGAATATCTGGACCACAGCCAATCAGAGGGGGGGTGGGGCGGGATACGCTCTTCACTATCTCTGATTGGTTTAGACCACGATATGTGTCTGTTGTTGAACAACAGGGAGACTCACGGAGTTTCGTTTTTTTCCCCTCGAACGACGGGTCGCACCGGTGCAACCTTTGATTTTTTTTAGTCGCACCATTGAGAAATTAGGTCGCATATGCGACCAAATTGGTCGCACTCTAGAGCCCTGAAATGGCTTTACCCACCCACCAATTATGAGTGGGAAACAAGTTTTTGCCTCATCATTCATATTTTTGGACTAATAGGCTTCTTTAACTAGTTGAGTGTCCTTGGCTTGTCTGACGGCTGGCTGTGTGGGTACTCACACGTGCACTTCTCTCAGCAGGTCCAGAATGCCTTGACCGTTCCACTGTTGTGCTGCTTGCAGCTCTTCTGTGCAAACACCAACGATCTAATGAGCACAGATGCACAAACTTCATTTAGATTCATCCCGAGGTCTCCAGTTGTGAGGACAAGGTTAATACTGTAATGTCCCAAACTGGCGGCTGTGTATATGTTATAATATGAGCTCAAGGGCAAAAGGTCCATCTAGAGTCTGACCTGGAGGAAACAGACGTGGCCGAAGGGTGTATGTACAGGGTTCATCTGAGGGTCTTCTGTGAGAAGCATGTGTTGGATTCTAGACTCGCTGTTGTCTAATGGACTGTGCCATGAAATGTGATCGCCGCTGCAGAATGTGTTTTCTGTAACGGAGAAAGCCAGTTTAGTAAGTGTTATTTATGTAGTACATTTTTCAAAAGTGATTTCATTTTGACATTTTGATTTTTTTTTAGTACAACCCCAGCTTCTTTTTTTTGTTGCGAATATTCTTTCATTGCATAACACAATAATTCATAATAATCCTGAAATTGTACAAAAAGTATAGGTCTGGGTAGTACATTCTGTCATTTTACTGCAAAATTTGAGAATTAACAGTTGTTGTTAATTCTGTTAATGTTTTAGAACAAAAATCAAAAGTGTTGAGACAAAATAAACATTCATGAATCCCACAAAAAAAAGCAAAGACAAGGTTTAAAGAATGTAAAATTTCTATTAAAAAAAAACAAACAAAGAAAAAAAAAACAGGCAAACCTCTAAGGTGGCTCATGTAAAGCCTGAACTTTAAAGAATTTAAATGAGCTGAACATTCATGCCGTTTTTAAAACGAGTACCGGTATTTAACATTTAAGTTTGCACAAACTCTGTCCGGTGATCATACAGGAAACATACGCATGTCATCCTGTAAAGCAGTGTTCAGACTGCTTGATTTTCAGAGAAGTCATGTCACAGATCCTTTTGATATTGCCCTCTATGCCTTTTTGTCTCCTCTGCAACTTTTCATCAAACAAAAAAAAAAATAAATAAAACAAAACACTCGTTTTCACTGTCCACACGGATCCCTGGGTTTTAAATTGATTCACCTTAGACAACATTTTGAAAAATGTGCGCCAACATGAAAAATATGCTGTTTTAAATGTAAACGTAGAGCGTAACTGTGCGGAAAAATACAGGGCGTATGAAAGCCTAAATACAAGGCATTAGAGTAGTCCAATTAGGATGAAATGAAAGCATTGATCGCTTTTTCAAGGTCTGCCCTGGTGATCTGCCTAGTTTTCATTTATTTGCCAAAGGAGGAAAAACCTATTTCTGACCACCACTTTGATTTGTTTATTTAGCAACAGCTCAATGTCAACTATATGTCCCAATCTAGGTTCTACTATTTTGTGTTGATTCTTTTGAAAAAGGAAACAAAAGCAGCATTTTCATTTAATTTTTGGTGAAAAAACTTTTTGAAGTGGTTTAAACTGTATTGAAATCCACCTTTGAAGGAAGCAGAACCTGAATTGGGACACAACTCCCCAATTTCTCTTATGGGATGACAGAGCTGGAAGGTAGAGAGGTTTAGAGAGAAACCACATCATGGTAAAAAGAACACATCATGTAAAAAGAACAGAACCTGATTGAAACACATATCGAGCTAAGCCTTGCATGAGCTCTGCAGGCCAGGTAGGTGGTGCCGTCTCTCCCATTTCTCTCTTCAAGCGAAAGGTGAGCTCAAAACCAAAACCACTAGGGCCGTCTTGACCTGTGAATCTTTGAAACAGAATACCAAAAAAATTAACAAAATGAAATACTGTTTTAATAGACTGTAATTGAGGCTAAATCGATGACATGAGACCAGCTGCTTTTAGTGAGCTTTACATTTAATAATCCAGTCTTACTCGTGAACCCTGTTGTCTCCATACAGGTCACTAAGCCCCATGCTGACATAGTGCCAATGTTCAGGTACATCCTGCCCAGGACATCCAAGGTTTCTATACATACTTATGTAGTCCAGGGGGTCTGGACCACCTAACCTAAAATAGGAAACAAAATATTGGAAAGGGAGACATGAGGAAGAACAGGTCCACATTTGTGATGATTCTGATGAGCAACAATTGAGTATACACTTTGGCTATAACTTAATAAACGTAGTTCTAATTGCTGTTTTAAAACGTTCTGTGTTATTTTAAGAACTTTCAAGAAATTAACTAAAGTTTCCAATCCCATGGGCATCTCACCAGTACTTCACAATGGCGGTGACCTGAAGTGGGTTGGCCTGCTCCGGATAGAGGCGTCTGCATTCCCCGTACACGGCCTGCAGTCCCGGGGGGAAGAGTGAGGCGAGGCCGTGGTGCGCCGTCGCTCCGCTGCTAGGCCGCATCTCATCCATCCCCGCACGGCCGCTCCGAAGAGTGAGTAAAAGTTGTCGAAATGCAACAGAACGATATTTTCTTTCGACCTTCTTTATTAGAAACCTTGAGAGTCACCAAATAACGAACTACTGTTTTAAAAATACTTAAAGACACTGTAAATTCCCTGTTGCAATTTTTCTGCGCTTTTGAGTCCGGATAGGGGACGCGGCTAGTTGTTTGATTGACACTTCATTCAGCCAATGACTGGTTTTCTTAGACAGACACAAGTGATATAATTGGATAATGTTGGTCCGCCGCTACATCTAAAGGCGGGACTCAGTGTTCTCAAAACATATCCTCCAACATGATCATTAACATGATTCGTTTTGAAATTATTTTTCAAGATAGTGCAAGTAAGTAATTAATTTAAAAATTATGTTTTAGTCACAAAAGTGCGAGTTTTCCACAGGCACCCATGCATTCATGTACCATACGTTTTAATAATATTTACAGTGTTATCGTAAGCCTTTATATATATATATTGACCCTTATATTCTTTTTATATTGCTTCCATAAAATTATTAATTTTGAAAAAGACATGGGCTACATGGATTTAATATCCTTATACTGTAAAGAAGTTTATTGCCTCCTAGTGGCCACTTACTGTAAATGCACTTGCCTGATGGCCTGCTCTCATGGCTACATGAGCATCAGTTATTGGCCGAGTAGAAAATCTTAACTTGCTGGACTTAAGGTCATCATCCATTAAGATAGTTCGTTTAAGTGAGAAAGGGAACGTTTGAGTAAACTTTACTGAAGATGGAAGTGGGTGGCTATAATAATAATAATTATATTTATATTCTGTCTTTTGCACCTTGACAATCAGTGTGGAGAGCAAAGTAAGAATTTCATTGTACAGGGAAACTTGCTTTCCACACTGTATATATGACAATAAACACTTTGAATCCTTGAATAATAATAACAGCAATAATATTAAAAAGGAAATAAAATAAGGATTGTTATGGTTTTGACAATTTTTAAAATCTTTTGTAGATTTTCTTTAAAAGGTTCACATATCATTACGAAATCATTGGCCATTGCCTCTTTAAAATCAGCCAAAAAAGTTCTGAGACTTTTTATATAGTTCCATTTATTCAATTACAGTAGGGGAGAGAGAGGTAAACTGAGCCACTTTTTACTTACACTGTCTTCATGGCAAGGGTAAAGATCATATCATAAAAACAAAAATTCCCACCTTTCATCCACGATGTCTTCTATCAGAAAAAATGGCCATTAGTGTCGATTCCAAATATTCAGGTAGGTGTTCTGTAAATAAGTGTGTAGTCATGTACAAACTGTGAAAACTGTACTGCATGAACTTAACAAACATAACAAACTTGTATGGTATGTTCAGGTAGGTATTCTTCCCACTCCTGAATCTTTCCCCCTCACCTACATCGCTCATCCACTCCCCTCTTTTCATTTAACACTCTGCTGTCCTGATATAATTAATGCAAACTGGTCCATGGGGAAAATAAGTAAATAACTACATAATTCACTGCTTCCATCCAGAGGAGGAAACACCATACCAGGGGCCTGTACCATGAACGTAGATGAACAAACTCAGAGTTACAGGATTAGTTTTGGGTTGACAAATCCAAACCGATGCAATGAGGCATTATTGGTACCATGATGAAGCTCATCAACTTTCTTTGTTAACCCAGGCTTTGATCCTTAAGCTTGATTACTTGAGGGGCGCGCGTGCACATAAAAGAGTGACGTGCCACCGAACAACCAATTGCGTTCGGCATGGAGAGAGGGAGGTCCTTATATTTCTCCGCTGAGGAGAAAACTATTATAATACAGAAATACAATGAATTTAAGCACGTTTTACAAGCGCGCAGTAATACCGTGTCTGCTGCCAAAGCGAGAGAAGACTGTTGGAGAAAGATTGCGGATAGCGTTAATGCGTAAATTAAATACATATTTTATACATCAAGGTCTAATTATGTATATGTAACATTAGTTTATGTATTTGCACGCCCGTAAAAATTATGCTAACACTTTACAATAACAGTGTAATTGTTAAAAGCATTCGACCGGACAAATGAAGAATGATCACTAAAGTTTAATGATCACAATTACTGGATTTCAATATGCTTTCACTGCTGAACTACTGTTACCAGTTAAAATAATTTTAAATTATTTTTAAAATCTGTATCTTTCATACAAGTAACTATCAGGGAAGGCAATGGGATCTTGTCTGTCCCTAAAAACTCTTTCTCTGCGAAGCGCTCTTCGAACAATTTGCGCGGAAACGTCCACGGGATTTCTCAGAAAAGGACAAGCCATTGCAACAGACACTAGAAATTAGTTGCGTCACTTAAATGTTCACTACTGATTGGTCAAATTTCGTTTTGAGATCTCGAATCCAGAACTTAACCTGCCCCGGAGCAGGTTAGCCGTGCAGCGCAAGTTACCATGGCAATGAACACCAACTGAAGCCGAGTTTCTTTCATGGTACCTAAAACCCAGCATTGGTGCAAACTAATCCTAAACTTACCTGGCTAGCCAGCTAATCCGGCTTCATGGTACAGGCCCCAGGTGTTCGAAACAGTCCAGCTCAAACAAAACACCTACTCCCCCTTGTGGTGGCTTTTAAGCCATAACTCCTGCATTAAATGTTCTGGGTAGATAGACAACATTTTAGTTTTTTGTCCACTGCTGGCCAACTGGTGCCCTAAGCAAAAATGGTGCCCTCCGAAATGTGCCCAACTTCACTAAAGGTTTTTTGAAGTTCAGATTGGAACAACTGATAAATGCTACAGTTCTTAAAGTTTGCATTCTGACAGTCAATAATACTTATTGTAATAATATAAAGAGTTTTGAGCACATTTAAAAAAGAAAATGAGAAAATAGAACCTGGAAATGTGCCCAGCACACAATTCACTCATTTTAATTACATTTACCGGTATTTCTATTTTAAAAAAATCCAAATTCAGGATGGAATAACTAAAAAAATGCTTCTGTAAAATATTCTTACATTTTGAATTTTGCAGTTTGAGTAAACTTAATTTAACCACTGAAGTTGAGAAAACACTAAATGTCTTTGCAGCCGGGTGATTTTATTTTCTGCAGTGTAAGAGCACAATATTATTAGCACCAGAGGACCAGCTTGTTGTGATTGTTGAAGCAGTCATAAACGATTCTGCTTTGTTTTTTCCAGATTTCCAGAAAATGCTCCTGAGTCATTTGCTGGAAACCAGTAATAAGACCGGCAACTGTGTGTGAGTCAGAGTGCATCATTGGCATAAGAGGCATCTCATCGCTGGCTTCCCTGAAAAGCTGGCCGTGGTGTCATCCATGTATATTCATGTCCAGGTAACACCCAAAGTAACTAGGAAGAAGAATCCTCATGCCACACAGAAAGAGCTGAGTGGTGATCCATTGGTTTCGCCGTCTAGAGGTATCTCTATCGAGGAAGCTGTGGATAGACTTTGCTCGTTTGATAAGCACACCCACAGTTGTGATCACCATCAGTGAACTTGTGATGTGAGCTGGATCTTAAATGTACACATCCACTCTATGAATAAATATAAAGTACAAATGTGTCAATGTTTATTTGTGAAGGGAATTTAGGAAAAGAAGCCAATAACCTTTAGCAGTTTTAACTCAGAGAACCGATGATGAAAAAATATGGACAATATGACCACCCCCTGCCATTGGACCATTTGAGGCCAATTCGAGAGGCCACGACCATTCGAGCTACAAGCCTCAAAACCTTGCAAAGACACCCAAACTGGTCTGACTCAGGTTGCTATATCTTTTCAGACTGGTACTACTTTAGGATTTCTGGGAGATTACAGAGACTGCTGGGAAATTGTACATTGACTGTACTTGGGGTCAAAACTGACCACACCTGTGGAGGTTATCATTCTGTCCAAGAACACACCAACACCACTGTGCAAAAGTATTTTAACCCTAGGCTCTAGAAGGGGTTAAATATTTACTATTTAAATGGGAAAACACTGGAAATATATTAAAGCAGAAACACCGATGAATGGGGGTTTGTTTACGTTAATTGTAGTAATAATGGACATTGTAACTGTCACTGAAAACTACCTAGCAAACAAATTGTGCACCCTAGCAATCAATTTAACATTTAGCATATCACTACCTCAGCTTTGGAAAATCATAATGACATGGGTGTGATTTAGTTCACTCAAAGTGAGATGGGGGACATTATTTAATATTACTGCCCCTCCATAGCAACCAGACTATTTACTATAGCAACCAGTTAATACATCTTACTAAACTGTTTACTTACTATAAAAATCCACAGAAAAAAAAACAGTCCAAAACTTTAGATAAGTTTATTAAAGGCTTTTTGTAGGAGCCTAATATCAGTTTAACCTCTAGATGACAGTTTGTGTGTGTGTGTGTGGGGGGGGGGGGGTCTGTTCTACTTCCTGTAGGACAAGGCATTTTTTTACATTTAGATTGCCCTTTTATCCACAGTAACATTTCAAGAAATTAACACACATTTTCAGTTCTGGCTTCCCCTGGGGTTTGAACCCACGACGCAATGGTCTACTGACTGAGCCAAAGGAAAGCTTTTTAGTATGAAGCTGGTACATGTGGTGAGAAAACATAAATCTTACCTTGCCACAAGAACACCATATTTCTTTTGTATTTGATGCACTTCTCTTAATAAAATGAAAGGAAAGTTGATTTTTGAAAGACATTTAATTTATTTTTAAGAACATCTTATTACATGCACACAAGTGGACAGGAAGCCACAGCACTTTTGATTAATTATTATTACTTGTAGGTAACTATTAAATATGGGGAAAATCATCCCGTGTGGGGAAGCTTGTCCTTATTTTCTCTGAATACTGTTAGACATTCTCTTATCTCAAGAAAAGACAGTGTACTAAACATTTTTCAGGAGGAGTTAATTGGCAGGTGACGCCCACTTCAATTCTTCCATTAACCTTCTTCCATATAACCTCCTCCTCCACGACTCAGTCGGAACCAGCTTCATCGTTTCCCCCTTCTTCCCCTTCACCTCTTGGGAGGTCTACTTAGAAGCATCCAAGCAATACAGCAATCCTGTACGTTCTTACCCGCCACACATGCTCGTGAATTGAGTGCAGGTCCAGATATTTGAACTTCTGAAACAGTTTAGAAGAAGTGCTCCCAAAAACAGCAAGAGTCCATTCACTTTCACATAAAAGTCTCAAGTCTGTACAGACAAGTTTTTTGGTAAAACGTTCAGAAAATGTAGTTGAGTCCCAATATGAGCTCCAATATTGACCAGCCGTTCAAATTAGTACCCTACAAGTACAAAAAAAATATATGTGCGATAAAACTACACAGATAAAGCCAGATATTTTTATTTATTGCTCAATTTTAAATAATTCAATATCTACTTAACACAGGAAGAAGCTTGCATGTTCTTCCTGTGCTTGCACGGGTTTCCTCCAGATACTGCGGTTT
Organism: Danionella cerebrum; assembly: GCA_007224835.1. Classification (NCBI taxonomy): domain Eukaryota; kingdom Metazoa; phylum Chordata; class Actinopteri; order Cypriniformes; family Danionidae; genus Danionella; species Danionella cerebrum. The sequence continues at coordinate 469,739 of SRMA01026725.1, read as the reverse complement.
CCCCCACAATCCCCAAAACATGCGGTTAGGTTAATTGAATAATCTAAATTCCCTTAGATGTGAATGTATGAGTGTGTGATGCCGGCCTGTCCAGGGTGTACCCCCACCTCTCGCCCAATGTGCGCTCGAAATCACCGGCAGAACCCTGTGACCCCGAAAGGGAATAAGCAGGTTGGAAAATGAATGAACACTTCTGCTGGTGTTGAACACACTGCCAGAAGAACTGAACCCATAGATGAAATCTGTATAAACACCATCTATGGAATTCAGTTCTCAGGGCAAAGTGCTCAGAGCAAACTTCCCCAGCACCCACTCTCCCAATTAAAAACAACATTAAAATTAAACAAAAAATGTGTTTTTGGAGCCCTGTACTTTAAAAACTCCATAACTTGACAAAAACCTAGAAGTTGGGCTCCTTTCAGAGATCAATCATTACGAAAACAAGAATGAAGGTCAAAGGGCCGTTGAGATAATTCACCTCACATTTTTTTGTCTCAATGTTATCTCCATCATGTATTTGTTTAATGTTTGATTATTACAGAACTGCAATGAAAACCATTGAACGTCATGTCCTTCATCGGTGCGGCCACACCTGAGCCCTTGTAGGAAACTGGCTCTTCCCAAAAATCAGCTCTGAACCAGTCCAACGGCACAGATACCTGCACTCTTGAAAACCACCTTCTAAAAAAACAGAAACGTGAGTGTTTTCCAAGTTGTGTGTTTAAACACAGTACTGTTGTGATAAAAATTGTGAGTTTTTTTATAATCTATTTCTATAATCTAATCTATTTATTTTATATAGTAATATTTCCCAAATCCATACTATATCAAGCCACCAGTAATTGAAAGTTTTATTTAAGTAAAAGTACAGATACCAACTAAAAAAGTTGTTTGATAAAAGGATCTGCTTATTCAAGTTTTTAAAAACCTTGTCTTTTTTGCTCTTAGGTTTGGAAAAAAACTGAAAGTATAAAAGTTAAAATGTGAAGCTGTGAAGAGAAATTTATACTACAATCAAAAATTTGCCAAGCCGTTTTAATCAGCATGCATTTGACTTGTAGTTAATTACAATAATAGTACATAATCTACATAAAAACAATTTAATTTTGTTTGTATGAAAACTAACAGTTGTTCACGTAATCTTAGCAAATCCCCATCCTAATGAAGATTATTTTTGTAACAGTTATATTTGATTTCTTGAAAAGCTAGTCCTAAAAAATTTTGAAAAGCTAGTCCTAATAAAAATACACTTTCTACAAATTAAACTTACTGGGACTTTTATAACAAATAACAAGCAATCGATTTAAGGGGGGAAAGTGTTGTTCCAAACCGATAAACACTTTGTTTCTCCTAGCAACTCAATTATAAATATCTTTACTCACTTAAATATCAAAGTCATCTTCTAAGTTCACTATCTGACATCGAGGATTATATAACGTTTTTATTAAGCAGCAAAAGCACTTATTTGTTCACAAAGAAAACTAGATATATACTTTAAACGCTTCGTTTGGGGTCGGCTACAGAGAGGACGTGCATATGTGATTTCTCAAACGCATGCGCAGTTATTTTAATAATCTGACAACAGCTCACGCTGATTCGTCAAAAATGGTTATCAGATTAAAGTACACATTTTATATTGAAAATATACCAAAGTAAGAGTAGTCATCCATTAAAAAAACTTAAACACAGAAACAAAGTATTATTACTTATTTATAAACAAACAATACTTATCTGAAATGGAGATTTAAATAGGCTAATATCCTTTGAGAATCATGTTGCTTTAAAATCCACAAGCGTCATATGGCACATGATTCTCCAAATGATGGCAGAGATTCACTTCTGTTTCTGTATAGATGATTTCAGATTCATCTAAGTTTAAATACCCCCCCCTCCTCTCTCTCTTTCTCTCTCTCCCACTATCACTCCCTCGTGCTCTTTCAATACGGTAAACTTGCAATCACTTCCCCGCAAGAAGGAAGCGGTGGGAGGGAGGCTTGACCGCCCCCTCATCGTGAATCAATGCAAAGCGCTTCTGAGGAAAAATAACTCACAGGTTCAGCCCTCGGTTCCCATAAGGGGAAATGGGAAGAAAAAAAACCTTGTCAGACAAGGAACCAGGAATTCCCCTCGTTGCAAAAGAGCAGTTTCATGACAAGAGTGCCGTGACTTGGCAGCAAAGACTGAAAGAAACGACGCAGCTTTGTGCTCAGAACTCAAATGGCACACGAGGAACCACCGTTTGCAGTGTCATGTTGTGATTGGAATAGAAATAGCGTTATAATGTGGAAGTTTCGCTAACCTTCGCTTGTGTGCATTGCGTCATAACGAAGATACAGTTCCACTCCCCACTCTTCTTCCATCTGTTGCTTACTTTAATTAAAAGTCTTTCACAACCTCTTCACACAAAGAGACAGATGCTCTGATGTCTTGCCTTAGATATTTTTTTTACTGAATAAGCGAACATTTACTAATTTAGTTTTAGTCTGAACTGAACTTACTTTAAATCTTTTACAGGATAAATTTATGATTGAAAGAGCACACAAGAAGTAGGTTTTAGAAAATTTCCATTCCATATGTTGTCACAGTGCAGATGTGACCACATATTTTATTTACTTAATAATATTGTTAACTAGATGGCTAATGTTTGCACACAAACCTTGATATTTGCTTGTAAAAGTGCAGTTTAAATCCAATGTCACAATGGGTGACTTGTAACCAACCAACATTACTGAATTTTTCTAGGCTGAGATCTGAAAATGCTAAATTGGTTGCTGCACTAAACCGTCTCTAAAATCTATGAGTGAAATAAACCAACCTACATTGTTGTAGTATTTTCCAAAACTGATTTAGTAATCCCAAATAGGTTTCTATGGTAAACAGCGTAGTTGCTATGGAGTGGTCAGTGAGATTACATGTTATTTAATCTCTTAATACATGTTATGTCTCTTATCATATACTAGAACTGAGTTTAAGTTCAGAAAATTTGGTTGCTAAGAAAAACTATTTTTGGCTGTTAGGGAGCTTAATAATGTTATAAAAAAATGTAAGTTGTTACTATGAGTAACATAACCAAATCGGAACACAACTGGACTTTGTACACTGATTACTTGAAGACAGTTAAAACTACTTCTCAAACATTATAAAAAGTACAATTTAATTCATTCAAGCATCTGCATAAAAGCCCTATAGAAATGTATTTGACTTGACTTTGTTTGGAATACTGAAAGTATATGTTACTTGGTGATTTTTCTCCACCTTTATCTCAGAAGGTTTGTTTATTTTCACACTCAATCTCACCAGCAGAAAGACAGCGTTTGATGCATAGGCTTACAAAAGTATGCTAATTTTTTACCAATCAGAGAGCAGTGTATGAGCACCTATAAAGATCAAGTTGCACACTGTTTTAAACGAGTCATTCAAAGAAAAGGGAAAATGGGAAGGTGTAATGTTATTTTCTCAAAAAAAAAAAGATCAAAATTCATAAAATTATATTTTGGTGAACATTCCAAAATAAAAAAACTAAATACAGTCCACCCCCTTTTAAATGTGCAAAATATTGATGTTTAATTTCTTTCTGGTAAGTTTATTAACAAATGTAAACTACCGGTAACTTAAATATGTGATTAAAGCTGCATCTTAGAAGAAAAAAGAGACATTTTTGTAAATCCTATTTTTGGTTGATCTTTGAAACGGAACAGGAAAAATACATCACAAACCAGAAATGACGAGCCTGCTTCCTGACTCTTCACTCAGACAGACAGCTGTGTACCAATCCAGGTTCTGCATCCTTTGAAGAACGCAGTCTACCCAGCATCAGTAGCCTATGGCTTTATAGGATCCTTCGAAGGCTGCATCAACCGTTGGTAAATGGAATGTCTGCTCCTTGCTCCCTATAACGAAATGTACCAACAGTTGGCATACATCACATTCAGAAGGCTACATGTTAGCATTATTAACGAGGTGTTTTTAAAAGAAAACTAAGATGCTTTAAAATGCTACTATCACTTCCAGCATTTAAAGAATCCCTTGAACCACTGCATTCATTCACTATTTTTTGTCCATTCTGTTGAACAAAAGTTGTGCAAAGCATCTTTGGATACGCGAGGCCACACAGGATGGCAGCGAAATGGGACGATCTTCAGACAGCTTTGTTACTTGAAATTCGCTCCTCTGCTTCATGTACCTGCTTAATGCAGCTGTAATTACGGCTTGCTGTTGATTATCCCTTACATCAAAACTAGTCTTGGTTAAATCTTTAGTTTGTCCCTATTCCTAATTTTTTATTGTAGTTGGATTGATTTAAAATCTATGTCATTTTCCCTGTATTTCCCCTTATTGTCGGCTCTGGTTAAACATTCCAAAAATGGGTGTCAATGAGACTTGTCACCCCTGGAAAGAATAATTTCTACACTATATTTATGCTTGGGTAGTGTTGAAAGAATCCATATAGGAGGTGCAAAACAAATGCCCCACTTGAAATAGTTTTTAATGTCCTCCCTATAGGAACACACACCAAGACATCCTGCAAACAGCCAAAACCATCCGTGTGCATTGACTTAAAATCAGAAGACCACAATAAGGGAATCTACTTACCGAGCAAATCCTTCTGCTGGTGGGATAAGTTGCAATTGACATTTTGCGCAGACTTCAGAAACAGACCTGGCTTTCATGCTGCTGTTTGAACACAGGGGAAATTGGCTGCAAAGGTCACTGAGCCCATTTCCTCTCCCCGTAGCACGTAGAGACTTAGACCTTTACAGAAACCCTGCACTGTGTTTTAATAGTTCTCATTCTCAAATGCTCAACGTGTGTGTTCTCCAAGTCAAGGTTGCGGGAGGTCAGTGTTCAACGGGATTTCCTCCATCATAGAGAGTCAGCTGTGACGATGTCTTCCCAAAAGCCCGGATTAATGACTGATGATGACTAAGACGAAAGAGATGACTGTTGAAATTAGCAGATGTGGACATTGACTTTATTTCCTGGAATCGATGCTGCAAGAAAGTAATGCAGTCAGCGCAGAGCAGTAGATTCGGCTCATTACACTTTTGAAATGTACAGAGAGGCAATGGAGTAGTTATCCACTGTTGATTTTGCCTATAGTTCTGAATTAAATGTTTGGTTTATTTAACTGATCTACACTTGTCTAGTTTACATATTTGAACTCTACACAAACTTAATACTTTGTGGAATCTTACAGATGTTTCTAGTTGGGTCCACACTTATCTCAGGAGGATTTTTTTGCACTCAAGTGGCAACCTCACATTTTCCTTCTGGATGGGAAGTGTCTGAAACTGTAATTAATTGACTGACCACTTGAGGCTGGTGTCAGAACTGAGCAGATTTCCATTGACACTCATGTTAATTGGTCCCTCCAGGAATTCGCTGCACATTGTTGCAGCCTAAATTGCCTGATATTTTATGGAAAGCTGCACAGTTTTTTGTTTCTTTTTTTCTTTAAATTGTTGAAAATTGTATGCATTATTTTTATGAAACAACAAAGTACATAGAATGTGCACAAATGTTTGCTTAAGTTGATTTTTTTCTCCATTTAAAATCTTTTCGTAATACAATTAACTATTATGGTCACAAATTTCTTAATAACTTTTATTTAACTGGACTTGGGTCAGAAATGGCTCTATGGGTTGTAAAAGAGGGTACACCCAGCAGCTAAACATTAAAAAAAGAACCCACGTTGATTCTTTCAGCACTTTCAACAGGTCTGCATGTTAAAGATTGTGTTCACACATTTCTGAGAATCCCTGTTGTTGTTCTGTCTTGGAATATTGTTTGTGGTCGGCTACAATATTGTACAACATGGTACAAAAATGTACCACCACTTTCGTGTAGAGCATGGGGAAACTGTAGAAAACAGTCTTTGACAGTGATTTGGAAATGATTTAGTCGGCAAATGCAACATATTTCCCTCTCCGCCACCACAAACAGGAGTGTGATCGTTTAATCGCATAAAACTAAAAAGTGCTAAAAATGAGGTGATGAGATAAAATTGCAAGACCTGCAAAAATTGCTGGCATTGGCTGAATTTGAGTTAATAGTTACGTTAAATTTCTGGAGGGACAGATTAAGTTAAAGTGATGAAATGTACGATATATTTTAACCAGTTTTGGTTTTTCATTCAAATCAATAATTTTTAAAAAATTACTTATTAGTTATTTTTTGGACAAACTCCCATATCTTCGCTATGCCCATGTTCTGCCTTTATGCCCTCTTTCAAATATCTGCATTGTTACCATGATTGGTTACACACATATTGAGCCTACAAACTCTTTATCAGAAACCTATGAGTGATGTCACAGCCCCAAAGTCAACGTTTTATTTTTTGGTCGCATTGGTTCCCAGGCTAGTGGTAGGTTACCTCAGAGGGTCCTGGATCCTTGAAATTCTTTGGGGCAGCTGAAATTTTGGCCCCAACTATGCTGGTCCAGTGCAACACAGAGGACATTGGTGCAGCACCAAGGCGGCTCCTGTTGATGCTCCCAACAGCAGTTTTTGACATATGCACACTTTGTAAAAAGCCTGATCATCTGTGGGCTGGTGATTTATGCAATTTCTACCCACAAGCCACCCCACCCCCTAGCCTAGTGTATGGTATGTAGCTGGGCATTTCCCAAGAGATGTGTACTATGAAGCTCATATGTGACCCACTCTTAGCACTAGTCACACTCTCCATCCACATGGCTGGAATCGATGAAGCCCACACAGACTGCATCATCTACAACCATGATGGTTGAAAGCAGAACCCTTCAAACCATTTTCCACCAAATACTGTGGGTTGGAGTTAGACACATATATATTCTCTAACCCATAAAGGGTCTTCATTAAGATACACATTTATACTGATAAAATATCATGTTTACACCTAGTCGATAATGTTTAAAAGAGGAAGTCCAACAGGTACATCCCTGGAGATTGGGAAGAGGAGGAGTCCAGGGTGCCTTCAACCTGCCTGGTCTGGTGGTGCTTGGGTTACTGGGTCTGAGGTATGAACCCTGAGAGAGCTGGATACTTAAAATTGTACAGGACAGCTGAGATAAAGTTTCAACTTCTGGGAGACTAGAACCCCCCCTCCCCTTCCACTTCCTCCTGTCTCAAAGAATAGTCTTACTGTGACACGGACGACTGGGTTGGTGGAGGACCAAAGGTGGCACTCAGACCATGGTGCTTGTCCTACACTTCCTCTTTTGCACACCTCTTTAAAAAGCTATTTCCAACAGCACCATACCCTCCTCTCTCTCTTCTACCCACTTATGTCAACTTTGGGTACAAAGCAGGAAAATGGAACTGGTTCATTCTTCTGCAGCTGTGTTAATAAAGCCTGGTCAAACTGCATATCGTGAAGTGGATTTAGACACAAATGGCATGACTGTTTGTTTAAAACATCATTAAAATACAGGAAGTCCAACAAGTAAGTCCCTGGGGAGTGCAAATTAGCATCATGCTTACCAGAAGTATGGAACACCGGGGTGATGGCTCCAGGCCATGTAGAATCCCCGCCCTTGGATGGCTTGGCACTCAGTTTGTCCTAAATTACTCTTACAGGTTCTTTAAAGAGGTTGACTGACCCTGGAAAAGGATCAGCTGGGGGCTGTCCACTCCTCCGTCGACAATGCAAGTTTTCGTAGCAAAATCAAGAATACGTTTGAAAACACCCCCAGTTCATCTTCTACTTTTACATTTGATGCTGTGGTTGGTGTTTTGGGAACATCTGCACGATGGCAACATTCCTCCTCCTCTAAACAGAGCAAGTTGATGCACTCTAAAATTCAGTGATATACTGAACTGTACCAAACTGCTCCACACCATGCAATGACCATACGATGTTAAGGTTGTTACTCCTAGGTTTGCACCAAATGAACTGAACCACAAGTACAATCACACCCTGAATGTTTCGACCTCCATCTTCATTTCCAAAACTGGAATAAATGCTGCATATTCCAAGGCAACTAGACATATTTATTGTTAAAAAGCATCAGAACCTTTCACAATAATATAAGAACTCAACTACAAGAAGATCAACCAGAATCTTAGCGATTTCAGAAAACATTTTTGTTTGAATATTTCCTGTACTGTACAACAGGTTTCGATGTGAGTTTGTGATGACTAAAGCTTCTTGAGTTTGCTACAGAACACGATACCATCAGATAACTGAGAAGTCTGACTAAAGCAAATTTCCTTGAACGCTGCTTCACACTAAGCCTTTGGTGCCTATACAGAAAGGTTACAAGAGACATTCCTCCCTAAAGACTCAGATCTGCCACGATAACTGAAACAAGGTCTTTAAACCTGTGTGTGGGTTCATCTACTGGTTATTTTTCATGTGGGAGTGGAACAGTATGAGGAAGCACTTATCAAAACATGTAGAGGCATAGTCAAAATGTAAATATTAGCAAATCGGATATGAGATCAATAATTACATTGAGTTTTCTCAGGGGAACATATGAGAAGAAAAAAAAACAGCTTGTGCAAGTGAACACTATATATTGTAAACAGTGTAATCGCTAAAATGGCTCTGAAATTTGAAAGAAATGTCCTGATATCCCCAACATTGAAAATTCACAAGTATCCAGTGAAATTGAAACACTTGCAACCATCTCCTGGCTCCATGCCTCCATCAACAATGTTCACATTGCAGGCTTCCTAATATCCAAGACTTGTGATTTGGGAAGACCAGGTGTCACTGTCCTAAAACATCATAGAGAAATGTTTATGACATCACTCACAGCACCCTAGCAACCAAACTGTTTACCAAAGCAAACAAATTTTCTGAACTCTATCTTAGCTTTTGCAGATGATATCACCATGACTTACAGTGACAAAAGAAACATTTTATTATATCACTGACCACAGCAATCATAGAGAGATGGGGTTTGTTTATATCACTGATATTGGCAGGAGGAATTTGCCACACTGACACCTCCATAGCAACCAAACAATTTACCTTGGTCTGTTAAACACCTATTTTACAAGCCAAGTGTGTGCACAAACTTTTGATTTGTAGTTTTTTTTATTGTGAGTGTATTTACCTTCACCCCCTCAATAATTTATAAAATAGTAAATTGTTTACATACATTTATTCAAATATTTAATTTCTTTAATTAATCGGTTGTGGGAATAATAATTAGTTTCAACGTAGATTTTCTTTCAAACATCTCACATAGTGCACATTTAAATGTAATGTATTTAATAGCATTGCGCGCGTGTGTCTGTGCGAGTGTATGCTTTATTTTCCGTTATGCTAGTATTACTCCATTCCGGTAGGGGGCAGAAACGAACAATTCTCGTTATCTTCCAAACGCCACACAGGACAAAGGAAGACGAGGAAGCGAAGGGAAGTCCTCTGCTTGTGTTTGACGTTAGTCTTCTGCATCCTGTGGTGAAGACAGGTGTTTAAACTGTTTTATTTTTCGAGGATGAACTGAGTAACTCAGCGGGTTCTGTCGTGAGGCCAAACACTCGCGAGCTGCTGCCGTGGCGCCTCGGATCACTGTCTAAAGGTGGGAATCCCCAGCTACTCTACAGTGTTTACTAGAATTTTTAAGTAACCCTATTATAATGGCAATGTTGCATCGTTTAAATCCTTTGCTTGTTTATCATGGCCTACAGACGTTAACGTATATATGCAGTTCATTTGCAAATAGTTGTTGGTAGGAAAAACCTTTTTAAAAGCTAAATTTTGCACATACATTTCCATGTGTTATGCATTTAAATGAAATTTCGTGTTAATAACTAATATGTGAAGTAAATACAAATATTTTAAAGACAAATACAAGTAGAAGCTGGTGCATTTTTGCAGGGGAGGATTTGTTCTATCTCATTTGTTTATTTACACATACGTTTTGCCCTTTTTATTTTGAGAGCAAAAAACAGTTTCTAAACGGTGATATAAATCAGTCAAGGAGTCCATTCTTGGTTTGATCCTATATTTTTAAAAATGAGATGGGAAAACAGAATTAAGCATAGGCTTTGCCACATTCCCTTAACAGTCTTCTTTTCATAGCATATTCTTCTTCATTGAATATTTTCACCCTCTCGCTTTTGAATGCTGAGTTATAAATATCTTGGGATGATCTGGTCCATGCTCCTTTACATCAAGTTTCTCCTGATATGGCCTCTTTCTCCATTTTCTAGTAGAGGGTGTGCATTGGTGTCATTTATAATAATATTGGAATCAGCAATATAATGGCTGTGGGTAATACAGAAACCATGAGTTATTCTATTGATTACACGCTTTCGAAAAAAAAAAGAATCAGATCCCCACATGCATCTGATTTTCATGCATCAAATTCTGAGTCATGTAACATTTCTTGAGTGCGTGCTTAAAGGGGCGGGGCTTCCCCTTATTGAACGGTAGGGTTAACACTGCATAAAGCTACCAAACATTTAATCTGCGATTTGTGAATATGGTGAGTTAAAAGTCTTGACTTGTCAGACATGAAATAGTGACCACAAATCCAGGTTTTAGCTCCTGTATTTCAGTTATTTCTATATATTTGAGTTATTTCTATATTTGCTATTCCTTTCTTGTCCTGGACTTGACTGCAGCCCTACTATATTGACCACTGATAAGAAAAGTCTCTCAACTTAAAATAGGCAGATGGTTTTGAGTACTTGGGTTCCTCAGCCTTTTAAAATCTTAAATCTGTGATTGTTTTCACATTGGTTCCAGGAATTATTCAAGTAGAGAGATGTTCTGGACGTCCTCTAGAGAGCCACCAAACAGGAGCACAATACAGAAGCACGATCAGATGGAAATGCTCTGAAGTGACACCTTCTCTGCCTGGTTCCTCTGGTTTTTTCATCCACACCACAATGCCACGCCTAGAAGAAGTGGCTAATGTCATCCTCAGGGTTCCCAGTATCTTGGTTTTGGACTTGCTTTATAAATGTGACGTTGACAGCTTCACAGATCATCTCAAAGCACGGACCGAAGACATGCTATTCAAATACAAATATGTCATCTGGAACATATACTACCTGGGTAAATCATCATCATTATTTTGTACAATTGCTCAGTGTAGAGCGTGTAACAGTGTTGGTCTGTGTTGCAGGTCATATAGTGAGTGTTGTGGTTCTGTTGCTACCGCTTGGTCGGATCATCCAGCTTTATCTGCATGTTCTGGCGGCCTTACTTCTTTACATGGGGCACCAGATCGTCAGGTGGAAGACTAATTAATAATTGGATGTTTAATGAGTACATCTTTTGTGAATAATTCATGGTTTTATTCTGTTTGCAGAGATTATGTGAGGGTTGAAGCTCATTATGGCTATGAGGGTGCAGTCTTTTTGGACGCTCCTGCATTAAACCGATTTGTGTCCGCACTCACCAGTAAGTTTTAAACTACAGTGTTCTGCAAATATGTTTGGGTACATATAATAAGTTTATGTCTTCTGAAGATAGCACTCGTGTTTGATGTGTAGCCTTTTGGATAATTACACTTGATAAAACATTGCTGGCACACTGAGACATTTTTGTTTACCATTCTTTTTCCATCTTTGTTGTATTTGTCAGCAAACCCAGCAAAAAAGTAGATGCTGTCACCTCATAGATCTGACAATTCCTCCACTGGCTGAGTGAAACATGAGAAGTCCGCTCTCTGATTGGATATTTACACAATGGAGAAGATCATTTATTGGATGTTTGTTGGCGAACAAGCATTCCTTTCCCTGACATCTGCCTTTTCACGTGTAAACTAACAACAATACATACAGGAGTTATTTATTTAAGAAACTGGAAAAAAAAAAAACTGTTCACAAGCGCGTACTGTACCAAGGAGGGTGTACTAAACGTTTGGTATAAAACCAAGGTTTTTTTTTTCTCTAAAGCACCATAACTCCATTTTGATGAATTTGAATAAAAATGTGTTCTCTTTATAGCACAAAGGCGGTTTGAGGAAAATCAAGTTTCGTTCCAATCTTTCAATTTCAAAAAAAGTTTTTAATATTTAAAGATTTTGTTTAAAATAATTAAGTTTTTCCCCAAAATGTGACAACTAAGTGGACTTTTTTTTAACACAAAATGCTACAAATCCAAGGAATCAATAGATTTTTTTTTTTTATGGAACCATTCAAAATATAATCGATCTTTAATCAAGTGGCTGTTTCCAGAATTTATCGGTAAACAGTGCCAGAATCCAAGCAAAGATATTGAACTCACTGCTTCGAACCTCTGCCCAGTCAATTAAGCCGCATCCCCAGTCTCTCCTTTCACCTGCTGGTGACTTGGACGTATTCGCTGGACTTTATTGACTGTGACCAACTGGAAAATGGCCTGATTCTGTTCCGTCTTTGTGGAAATATTCTAAAACCATTCAAAACTTTTGCTGCATATGACCCTCGCCATTTTCCCACCCCCTCAGCACCTCAGCATCTTCTTTGCTCTTTGCTTTGTTTAATGGACTTATGGGATTTTGTGAAAAGTTTAAATGGAGTTTATTGAGGATTTAAAAAAAAAAAACGGATGAACCAGGACTGCATTACACGGCAAGTGTTGTATTTATTTTTTTGTTTTTGGGGGGTGGGGGTGGAATTCATTATGGGCTTTTCAAATGTGAACAAGTACACTTCAGATCTAGTACTAACTCGTATTTTGACCAGTATAAAGGGCAGAACCCACTGGAATAGACCTCAAAGGCACATATGCGTACAGCTCCTTCAATACCAGCAGATGTTTCTAAGAGTGTTTCCTTGCTTCTGTGTGATCCCCTGCAGGTCAGATAATAGTCAGTACTCTGTGTGCCTTCCTCCTGCGGACTCGGCACGTTTGGCTGTTCTCGGCACATTTGCTCCCTCTCCTGGCACGCATGGTTTCTGTCCCTCTGGACTGGCTCCTGACGTTCTCCTCCATGTCTATGATGATCACGGGGGCAGAAGTCGCCATCTTCCTCGTTGGTAACTTCTTTGTGCCATACAGACTGGCCAGAGAGGCCTACAGAGGGATAATGGAAGTCGAGGTAAATACAAACACACTTGCGTCACTGCACACCTGGGTTCTTCTATACTGTGTTTGTTTCTGTAGGTAAACGAGTTGTACAGACTGATGGCCGTCGGGGTCTCTCTCTGGCATGGCTTCGCTGTTCCTGTATTGTTTAGCGTCTTCTGGTTTGTGCTGTTTGGAGTGCAACTCTTTGCTCATTTTGGCTCAATCGCTGCCGTCCAGCAGGGGCCGCTTCTCTACCTCCTCACCAGGTAAACTCCAGGGTACTCTTCAATAGCTGCTTTGATGTTTTTTATGTAGTACCGGCACAAGATGGCGCTTAGGGCACAATGACCAGTGCTCACTATTAATAAGTACTGCCCCTTTAAAAGTATGAATTGACTCAGTGGCTCACTGGGTGGGGTGGGGGGATGGGGGTAGTCAAAGTGTCCTAAAAAATTACGTTTCTAAAGTGGAATGTGCAATTCAGAAACTAAAGTTAAAGGTTAGACACTGATGTTTCACACAGGGGTTTCTCCACCACTTTCCACTTCATAAACTTATTTTTTAGGACACCTTGGCAAACTTTTTTATGGCATGTTATTGGCAATCTACACATAATGTTCTGTTTGATTTAAAACAGATTTAAAGCGTTTTTAAATGTAAAAAAAGTGTCAATGGGCAAGTGGAGTGCCAGACTCTGGAAGTGGCACATGACGTCACGACTTAACAAACGAATGGCTTAAGTGTCAGTAATAGAGTTGTAAAGGTTGGTATTACCAAACATGTCTATGGGGATCCAACCCAAAACTTTTTGGCTATTTGAGGAGCTACATTATTATTAGTGAAGAGGTTACAGAAAGTTCACCATCGGCCATGACTCCACAACTGGGACATGTTGTGGTTTTTCCAAAAAGTTAACATCAAACAAGGAATAAAAACTAGCACCCAGTGCTCATTGTCAGACCGCTAGTCCCTGGTGTTAGAATTCCACCTATAAAACTCTAATGTATTCTTCATTGATTGCGTACCATTTATTTTTCAATGTTTTTTTTTTTGTTTGAGGGAGAACAAACAAAACCATTGAGTTAGTTTAAGTAATGGCAATACTTCAAACAGGAAGGATTGCTATAAACTTTGTCATTAATCAATGATTTTGGGATGTACAGATCTTTTAAATCTATTTCTGGGGTAAACAATTGATGTTCCCAGCATTTTCTGAAACTGATCTGCCAATTTGGTTGCTAGGGTAAATGTATAGCTAGGCAGTGACATAATATTATGCTTCGCATGTCACAGTGTGCAAAATGAACCAATCCACATGTCTCTATGATTTTCTAAAGCTGAGCTACATACAGTGTTCCCCATTGAATTTTGTTTTTTGTTTTTGATATTTTTGTTGGTTTTTCCTATTTTTTTTCAATGGCTGTTATAAGTCAATGGTAAATATTTAACCTTTTCTAGAGGGGCTTTAAGCTTGGGCTCAAAATCAGTCAGACCAGTTTGGCTGTGTTGGAAACGTTTGGTTTGGTGGCTATAGCTCGAACGATCTGGGAAGAGATGAGGTTAATTTTTATTTATTTATTTATTTTTGTCCGAAGCAAAAGATGAATAACATAATGAACTTGAAGGTGTTTTAAAGATACACCATGAAACAATATAATTGTTAAATCATGACTTAACCATCTGTGGTCAAGGTAAGGAATATTCTGAAGGTTTTCTAATCAATGCCTAAACATTTTTGTTGATGTTTTTGGGCTTTTCAGTGTGTCTGAATGCTGTGCAAGTCCATACTCTCTTCTTGGCTTAACATTCGTGGTGTCTTATACGGCCCTGGGACTCCTCAGCCTCTGCAAGTTCTACCTCGGGGGATTTAATGCTCTCCAAAACCACAATGTCATGCACCGGTAAGAGAACATGCTGAATGCTTACCTGTGTGCTTATGGTTTTACACGTTCATGCATGGTTATTTTCGTAGGGGTGTAACCGAGGGGGTGACTCTGCTGCTGTTGGCCCTCCAGACTGGGCTCTTGGAACTGGCAGCTCTACAGCGCTGCTTTTTGCTCTTCATCATCCTCTTCATCGTTCTCACTTCCACTCTGCAAAGCATGAGTGAGATCACTGAACCTGTTGTGTTGGGACTTGGAGCCAGCAGAAACAGGTTTGGGAGTCCTTTATGGTTTCAAGTTTTTACATTTCTTAAATATTCATATAACAAGTTGGAGCAACAAGTCTTTAGCTGAATTTTCATCCGTCTAATTTTATGCTCATTTTAGAATATCACATAAAAAACCCTGGATGGAAATCCATAGGTGCGCTGAATTTTGAAAAAATGATGTGCACAAATGCATTTTTGGCACTTGGCAATGCATTTTTCTGTCTGACCTGGTGCACGATGGGGCAGCAATTATAGTCGAAGTGATGATTTTGTTCTGTTGAACTCATTGGATGGAAATGGTGCTTTATTTGCGAATTTGTTATGCAATATTCCAGTTTTGTGCATACATTTGTATCTTTCGATGGAAACATGGCCTTTGAAACATTAAACTAGATGTGTTTTCCAATTTTTAATTGACAATTTACTAATAAAGTAAATTATGAATTTTGTATAAGGCCAAAAGCAGATAGAAGCTTCAGATAGTCATTTTCATAAGGCATTTTAGGGGCCAAGCTTAGAAGGCACATATTGTTTACAACGGCAGCCCAATTAAATCGATGGGGATCTTTAATTAAAACACCACCACCAAGTACAGAGGTGCTGGAAATGGCTGAGAAAAAAATTGCAGCATGGTGAAGAGTGTTCATACATTTTTGAGTTTTTAAAGTTTTTTTAAAGTTTTTAATACTTTTTAAAGTTAACATTTTAAAGTTTTTAATGCTTTACAATTTGCTCTAATCTAATCTTTAAAACAGTTTTTGGTGGCAATGCTTGATTTCATTTTTTTCTGTAAAACCACAGCTTCTTTTTTTACAAATATTTTTTTTATTACACAGAAAATTCCACAACAGTCCTGAAATAGTACCAAAATATAATTCAGAGTATTGCATTTTTTCACCGCAAAAATTGAGAACGAATCGTTTTTTTTTTGTTTTATAACAAAGATCAAAAGTGTTGAGAAAAAAATTAACAAATTTCCCTAAAAAAATCAAAGGCAAGGTCAAAACAATGAGCCATAAGCCATATCACAGGTTTTATACTGAAAGACGATCACACATTTTCTCACATTTTAATATAAATTACCTTGCAAATTATACGTTATGACTCTTTTAACGTTTGTTTAAATCCAAAAATATCAAAACTTAACAAACTTTTTGAAACCTACACATCATATTTGAAATCAAACTTAATTAATTCCTCCCTATTCAAAACAGCTGCTGTGATTGGCACACGCACAGCTGCGTGAGGATTAATACAGATGGGTAGCGAAATGGTTTTGAAAGTATTGTATGCGCTTTGTAACAGATAAATACTGCATGATTTCTCTTCATATTGCAAACATTGTATTTGTAGTTTCATCCAAGTTAAATTTACCTTTTATGATTTATTGAAAGTTTGTTTCATACCTGGAAAAACACCATGTGAACCCCAGATTAATATCTTTTTTTAATCTTGATTATTTGCCTTCTCTCCTCTGTTATTTTTCTGCTTTATTGTTATCTAGTGGTAAAGTTAATAGAGCGAGTATATTGTTACTAAGCTAGATTTATTTTTAACTCTCTAAAATGCTATATTTTGTAAATAACTATATTTCAGAACCACCACAATAATTTTTCTATTTCTGGTGTATCTATCAAGTCTTAAAATACCACTCCAGCGGATCCCTGCGGACTTATGTTAAGTGCCCTGATGCTTTACCCTTCATGACATCATCAAAGTGTGGAAGTCCAGAGGGTGCCAGTTTCGACTCTTTTTATCCCGAAGAAGTCAGTGACAGGGAAGACAGGCGACCTGATTAGTCCTTTTATTGGACCTTATATACAAACAATGGTAAAATGCATTACACAATTAAAATCAGAATATGTGACTCTAAATTTTGATGAATAAAAAATTAGAACTTCTTCAACTCGCTCACGGTTACTCCACAATTTCAAAGACATTGCATTGTTTGCATATGTTGACATAAATAGTGATCAATAATTTTGTCTATAGGGTAGAAAAGCCATTGAATTGTGGTTTATTTCTTATCATAAATCTATATTTTTCTGTCTCAGGAGTGTGTGGAAGCACCTGCGTGGTTTATCGATGTGTGGCTTTCTGCTGATCTTTCCAGGATTCATGGCTTACAAGATCTCTCAGTTTTTCAACATGGATTTCTGGCTCCTGATTTTAGTTTCCAGCTGTATGCTCACATCACTGCAGGTATTTCTTTAAACCAGAGTTGCTTAGTAAGAAAGTAAGTAGCGTTTTTTTTTTTTTAATAGAGCAAATGAAGCTCACAAAGCAACACCAAACACTAACAGCATCACTTAAGAAAGTGTTTTGGCAGATTAATTAAATAAATTACAACATGACAAAGGATAAGTAAAGTTTTCACTTAAAAATGGAGATGGTGGAGGCTGATCTAACATCAAGTGGCAGATGGTTCCAGAGCCGGGGAGTTGCCACAAAGAAGGCCCCATAACCTTTTGAACAGCACGGATTTTGGTCAACTGAATTGAAATGGTTCAGAAAGGCACAAAGGATGTTTGTTATTCAATTAACTAAATAAAACTTCCCAAAGGATAGGTACCCAAAGAATTGGTGTAATATGCTTGCTTTTCTTAATTTATGAATAAATATCCACAAGGGGCAAGGGGACATCTGAAGTGTTCACAGCAGCTAAGCCTGAAATGTGTTTTAGAACTGATTCCGGTAGAACTGTATTCTTTGAATACATCCAATTGTAAGATTCATTCATTAATTTTCCAACCCGCTAATTCCCTTTTTGGGGTCATGGGGGTCTGCTGGTCCCTATCTCCAGCGCACGTTGGGCGAGAGGCGGGGGTACCTAGGGGGAATTTAGTCAGTTAACCAGACACATGTTTTTGGGATTGTGGGGGAAACCGGAGTACCCGGAGGAAACCCTCGCAAGCACTGGGAGAACATGCAAACTCCTTCCAGGAATGTCACCGGCAACCCTTGAACCGGAAGGCCACAAGGCTACCCACTGTGCCACCGTGTCACCCCCAATTGTAAGATGAGATTTACATTTATGCATTTAGCAGATGCTTTTATCCAAAGCAACTTACATTTCAAGCGATTGACTCAGTAGTTCTATTCTCTAGTAAAAAGAACCACGGAGTACATAGACCTCTAACTCAAAGAACCATCAAGTAGAGTGTCGACATAAATAAAGCGCATAGTGCATCAAAAAGTTCTGTTTAAGACTCACCATTCGCATGCAAATTAATTAATCGTAAGTGTCTAGAAATAACGGGTTCTTATTGTGCTGTTTGCGTGGGATAAAGTTAATGAACAAAGTTTGGATCTATTTCAAGCAAATATTATTGGGGTTTGAAATAAGGGGCCTGTACCATGAAGCCGGATTAGCTGGCTAGCCAGGTAAGTTTAGGATTAGTTTGCACCAATGCTGGGTTTTAGGTACCATGAAAGAAACTCTGCTTCAGTTGGTGTTCATTGCCATGGTAACTTGCGCTGCACGGCTAACCTGCTCCGGGGCAGGTTAAGTTCTGGATTCGAGAGCTCAAAACGAAATTTGACCAATCAGTAGTGAACATTTAAGTGACGCAACTAATTTCTAGTGTCTGTTGCACTGGCTTGTCCTTTTCTGATAAATCCCGTGGACGTTTCCGCGCAAATTGTTCGAAGAGCGCTTCGCAGAGAAAGAGTTTTTAGGGACAGACAAGATCCCATTGCCTTCCCTGATAGTTACTTGTATGAAAGATACAGATTTTAAAAATAATTTAAAATTATTTTAACTGGTAACAGTAGTTCAGCAGTGAAAGCATATTGAAATCCAGTAATTGTGATCACTACAACTTTAGTGATCATTCTTCATTTGTCCGGTCGAATGCGTTTAACAATTATACTGTTATTGTAAAGTGTTAGCATAATTTTTACGGGCGTGCAAATACATAAACTAACGTTACATATACATAATTAGACCTTGATGTATAAAATATGTATTTAATTTACGCATTAACGCTATCTGCAATCTTTCCCCAACAGTCTTCTCTCGCTTTGGCAGCAGACACGGTATTACTGCGTGCTTGTAAAACGTGCTTAAATTCATTGTATTTCTGTATTATGATAGTTTGCTCCTCAGCCGAGAAATGTAAGGACCTCCCTCTCTCCATGTCGAACGCAATTGGTTGTTCGGTGGCACGTCACTCTTTTATGTGCACGCGCGCGCCTCAAGTAATCATGCTTAAGGATCAAAGCCTGGGTTAACAAAGAAAGTTGATGAGCTTCATCATGGTACCATTAATGCCTGATTGCATCGGTTTTTGATTTGTCAACCCAAAACTAATCCTGTAACTCTGAGTTTGTTCATCTACGTTCATGGTATAGGCCCCTGGTGTGTTTGGATCGTAGTGATGACTGGTGAACAGTGTCAATCAACTCCGTTCCAATGCAAATACTACTAAGAGAACAGGAAACCCACCAAAATTGTTTAGTCATCTTACCTGATCTGGGGTGATTTTACCAATGTTGTAATCCGGACAATACAAGGAGTTGGAGAGAGCATTCTTATAGGCTGCAGCATGTAGGAGCTCAAGGACACCTGAGGAACAAACAGATAAGAAGACAATGATGATGTTCCATCATTAAACACGAATCCAGTTTTCCCCCGGCTCTTAATAAATGCATCACTTGGTTTTGCATGGCTTGGTTATTTGGAACAGTTGGCCTTCGTGTTTTCAGCAGACGGAACTAAAACTTTGTAGCGATGGAGTGATGTGCCTTGAATAAAGTCAAAACGTAAACATGTGTTCCCAATCTCTTTCTCACCGCTGAGCTCTCGCTTATCATGGTCTGCTGTTATCAGAGAAAGAAGGTCTGCAAGTTCTCGTTTATCCAGGGTCGAATCAATTTTGTCGACTAATGCATTGAGAATTCTGTCCAATCAGTGAGCTCCACAACTGACCAATCACTGATTAACAGGATGTTGCATCATGGTTCTCTTTACAATACGAGAAATGCAACACCCGGCGCTGACGTCATTGCCCATCTCTGCCATAGCGCGGTCGTAATGAAACCGAAAAAAACTACATTTCCCACAATGCCTTTGGCTACGGTAGCCGCAGCGGTGCTTCCGCATCCATACTCACGAGCGAAACTACAGAGTTGCCGGTTCTCACACATTGAACGTAAGACTCTTGCCTTTGAGTGATCTCTCACGCTACAAACCTGATTTCTCACACTAAAATACATTTCAAGATGTGAAATGGGCGCAGCTAATAGTTTATCTGCGATGTTTCTTGAGTTTGACGATAAGATGATGATCGATCTGCATCGTCTTCAGTCTGTGAGGTTTTTTTTCCGCTAAACATTCACTTGGACAGTTTCACAAACTTGGACAGTTTGATCCTTCATTAATGGAGTTATGTGGGTTTTCATAAGCTGACAAAAATCAAAAGGATTTATATTAGAACAACAAGCATACAATTGTTTCCATGTGTTGACGTCAGGTGCACAGATGAGCTCTCTCTCTCTCTCTCTCTCGCTCGCGTGAGGAAAACAAAACGCTCTCAATGACTGAAACTCTTCTTTAATAAACTCAAACTCAAATCATCTCTCAACGGTACATCTCACACATGACATACTAGATAACAAACGTGAGTAACGTGCTCTGCAATTGGGTAGTGTTCTTAACCAGGTAAGAGCGCATAAGGATCATATCTTAACACCATACAACCGAATTGTCACTTAAATAAGCTATAAATAATGAGTTATTTAACATTAAGTAGTAGTTACATTTATTTTACATTAAAATAATTATAATTATTAAATAATTATTATTTTACCTCTGAGGGTGCCCAGATTCTTTTAAAGGTTTAAAGGGGTCGACTAAAAAAGTTTGAGAACCACTGTATTATTACTAATGTGAGGGCAATCTTACTAGCTATTATTAGTAATGTAGTGACAATGTTACTGGCTATTATTAGTAATGTAGTGACAATGTTTACTAGCTATTATTAGTAATGTAGTGACAATGTTACTGGCTATTATTAGTAATGTAGTGACAATGTTACTGGCTATTATTAGTAATGTAGTGACAATGTTACTGGCTATTATTAGTAATGTAGTGACAATCTTACTGGCTATTATTAGTAATGTAGTGACAATGTTACTAGCTATTATTAGTAATGTAGTGACAATGTTACTGGCTATTACGGTATTACTAATGTGGGGGCAATGTTGCACTGGAACAGTGATGGTGATAACGAATGGTGGACTTTAGAGTGATGAGTGGGGGCAAAGAAAACATTACAGCCTTTTTTTTGTTACTTTTACTGTTTACTGTCTGTTCATGTTACATGTTTGGCTGTTAACGTTTACACAGTTGATATAAAATATTTTACAAAAGTATTTGGTTCAGAATAATCTAGCCACAGGGGTTGCAAGCCAGTGACTTCTGTGCCGGTCCCAAGCCCGGATAAATAGAGAGGGTTGCGGCAGGAAGGGCATCCGGCGTAAAATATGCCAAAACCAAATATGCGAGTCCCCAAATCGATTTCCATACCGGATCGGTCGAGGCCCGGGTTAACAACGACCGCCTCCGGTGCTGTTGACTTACAGGGTGCCGGTGGAAATTGGACTACTGTTTGTCGAAGAAGGAGAGGAGGGAGAAGGATTCGTCGACAGAAAGAGAACAGGAAAGGCAGGAGTGTAGATCTGAGAATAGGGACTCTTAACGTTGGTACAATGACAGGGAAGGGTAGGGAGCTGGCGGACATGATGGAGAGAAGGAAGGTAGATATTCTGTGTGTGCAGGAGACCAGGTGGAAGGGTAGCAAAGCGCGTAGTATTGGAGGGGGATACAAACTGTTTTACTATGGTGTGGATAGGAAGAGAAATGGGGTAGGAGTGATCCTGAAGGAGTTTGTGAGGAATGTTTTAGAGGTGAAAAGAGTGTCAGACAGGGTGATCAGTTTGAAGTTAGAAATTGAGGGGGTGATGTTGAATGTAGTGAGTGGTTATGCTCCACAAGTAGGCGGTAAGTTGGAAGAGAAGGAGAAATTTTGGAGTGAGTTGGATGAGGTGATTGAGGGTGTTCCCAGAGGAGAGAGAGTAGTAGTGGGA
>SRMA01026725.1:339702-437306 GCA_007224835.1 Danionella cerebrum | reverse complement strand
TTGCATACCATGGATTAAATAAATGCAACGTTCTTCAGGGTGGTCTGTCTGCTAGCCCACCATTTTACAAAATATTTATCAGAAAAACCTCATCATGTTTCGAATGTACTAAGTGTTAAAGTGCTGGTCATGACTGGACACATGCTTGTATTTGGAATTAAAAGGGTCATTAAATGGATTTATGTTTACTTTGTACTGTTCAGAAGTGTCCAAATAAATGGATTTGGCCAAAATACTGTGGATTTTAACCCAGATATCATCAACGCCTCTCTTTAACTGGACCATTTGAATTTGGATTCTTCAAGCACCGGTGCCACAGAGGTCACTACAGACCGTCATCAATCCATTCCTGAGAGAAAGTGGTCGAGTTCCTCTGTTAAAACTGCTCTTGCCGTTCGCTGCCATTGTTTATGTATCGTAATACATGGCAATCGCAAAAGGTGGAGGGGTGTGCACAATTCAAGGAAGCTCAGAGGGCAGGCTCACATTCTACGAAAAGGGGGCAGTGTTTAAATACTACAAAGTCAAGTTAAGCGATAACATTTTTTTCATCACCCAGCCCTTGCCTTTACCATTAAAAATGGAATGAATTATGTATTAATAACAGAAAAAAATTGCATTGTTAAACCCTATGGGGGAAGCTCTTTCACCCTATTTTGAGCAAAGTCAGTATCTAATAGTGCATTTTTAATTAAATATTCAGTAAAAGATGAAAAAAAAAAACAATACGCTATTCCAAACACTGGCTCGCTCTAGGGCTGAAACGATTACTCGACATTGTCAACAACGTCGACAATAAAACATTTGACAAATATTTGTGTTGTCGAGTAGTTGTTTGATGTCATTTGACCTAATGTAGGGGTCACGTGTTGCGATTTGAGCGCTAAAGTGTGGTGCAGCCCTCCCGAATGCTACTGCGGTAGAAGAAAACTCAGCACGAATTATGATGGAGTGCAAACCGAATCCGACCGAGTAAGGTGTGGGAAAGTTTTACTAAACTTAACCAAAAATGCTGTCGTGTGCAATACATGCAAGGCGGAACTTGCTTTTCACGGGAGCACAACGTGCATGTTGGAGCACTTAAAGAGGAAGCATGCCGGTGTTGTGCGACTCCCCGGCAGATTCCGACTTGCCTCTGCGTGAATGCGCATTCAATCACGTGACTACACAGACTGATGAGAGTTCAAATAAAATGTTTACTCGTGAAGACGCTTTGATTTTTATTTTGCTTATATGTCGCGTAGATGTCAAATTTACTTGTAACACATTGTTCAACTATAAATATGGTTTAAAAAGTTTAAAAGAATGCAATCGCTTAAAGCAAGTTGCTTACAGCAGTGAATATTGTAATAATTTATGAATGTACAGCATTATACAAACTTTAGATGTTTATATTTTATTTGCGTATTCATTAGAATAATTAACATTTAACGTAAAAAGAAGGATTAAACAAAATAAAAATCGTTGGTATAAAATAAAAACCTATATAGATCCATTCACATTATGGGAAAAAAATTTGTCCCACAATGGGGAAAGTTTATTTTAACAGCTTTAAGAGTCAAAAATAGAAATAAAATGAGACACACACCAAAGCATTTCTTTCTCACACAATTCATTATCTTATGCTGATTCTAAAATTATTTGTTTCTTACATTTTGAAATGTTGCCAGATTTTCTAAGAATTATTAGATTATCACCCTCCAAATATCTTGTTTCATAACTGTGTATTTCCCTGGGATATTACTTTTGATGAACTAAAACGAGTGATAAACCAACAATTATTAATGCTGCTGTCAAGATATGTTCACATTCAACTTTCTTTTTGTCTGTAATGCAGCTGATTATTTATTTTTTTCTATTGAATTAGAACAAAACATGTAAACAATGCTTAGAGAGCATTTGTGTGTAATTTGAGTGTAACAGAATCAGAAAACTTAAAGAGAATGATCTGTTTAGTTGTCTCAAAATTCATTAAAACAACTATTTCAAAAGCTGAAGTGATTTTCTTATTTTAATTATTAGTTAGAATATTTGTAACTCATTTTAACTAGTTGAAAAAGCAGAATAATCGCTCAAAGGCTACTGATTAATCATTGAAATAATCGATGACTAATCAATTAATCGGTCTAATAATTGATAGATTAATCGATTACCAAAATAATCGTTTGTGGCAGCCCTAGTTGAAAATACAGTCATGTGACATCACACAGGCTTCTCATTAGTCAAATACGTCGTAGTAAGTTTCCTCAAATGTTTTTGATATATTGTATTGAACAAGTTTTTGTTGACAGTCGAAAAGTTGCTTAATCTAGCAACAAGCCTACGTGCGTACGCCTGTGATGAGCTCATAAACTTCAATGTGTGAAGTTCAATTTTGTGACTTTTTCGCAAGGCTTCTATTATTAATTATCTGCCATCTGTCAATTGATGTACTCCTTTGAAAAACAGTCACAGAAACAGTATCTTACTGTTTTGTATGATGTTGTTTGAGGGCATTGTAACTAGAGTATTATCTAACCAATAATGTAACATATTTATTCCCATGAGATTCGAGAATTCTTTTCAGCCAAATTTTATACATAAATAATTTAAAATCCTTGGGAGTAGTTGCAGGTTCGTCTCTTTAATTTTTATAA
The DNA here is from genome assembly GCA_007224835.1 of Danionella cerebrum. Classification (NCBI taxonomy): domain Eukaryota; kingdom Metazoa; phylum Chordata; class Actinopteri; order Cypriniformes; family Danionidae; genus Danionella; species Danionella cerebrum. The sequence continues at coordinate 434,670 of SRMA01026725.1, read as the reverse complement.
CTAGCAGCTGTGTGAAATAGGTGAACTAGCCCGAGACAGCACGTTAACCTTGTACTATTTTTTAAGTTATGTAAAATTTTATCTAAAAATTAAATAAATGTTTCTATTCATGGTATTCAGTTAACTAATAAAAGAGCAGTGCAATAGAGGAGCTTAAAGAAAACTTGAAATAAAGGACGTACTTTCTAATCACAGAGCAATGTATAAAAAAACCAATCCATTTCATTAAAAAATATATAAATTATTTACAGGTAGTTTCAAACATGCTTTTAATTTGAGTAAACTGGGATTTCATGGTTTAACTTAGGATCTGCTGCTTAAAACAGTAAGAAATTGCTCTATGTGCCGACTTTTTTGGGTTAAAACCACGAAGACATAATGTAAATCAGATTCGAAGAAAAGTTACACGGATGACTTAAATTATTTAAAAAATACTTGATTGATGATAAATAGTACATTTTAGATAATATTAGACAGCGTTGAACCACAAAAACGAACAGTAAACTCGCAACAATTCACAAAAAACGTTGACAATGCTACCCCACAATAAATGGCGTAAAATTTAGTTAGCTTCCCTTCAAACAAAAAAAGCAATATTTCATAATTGATCACGTGTTATGAGCAGATATCTATGTAATGTAAAAGATTAGCTGGAGATGACGGAAGAGAGCTGAATTGACATTTGGGCTTTGTATCCTTGTACGCGAACCAAAGCCTCTGTACCGTTTCTACACCAAAAGTGTAGAAACTCACAAATAGAGGGACAGCTCTCTCCACTATCCATTTTTAATCCTGTATTTGTTAAAATCTCACCGATAACTGGCTTAGTCCCCGAATTCCCCTCATATTCTCTCTCCTTCAGACAAGCAACGGCAATATGGCTGACCTAAGGATGTCCTACCCAGAATCCCCCGCGATTTACTTCACTGGGTCAAAATGAAGATTATTTTACAACACTACCGCCACCTGTCGGCTTGGAGTAACGAACACAAACACGCGAAACGTTCCCTTTACGTTGTCTTCTAACCAGCCTTCTAATGTTAAAATGAGTTTTGATTTTCAAATATTCTATACATATAAACCACTATAAAACACAAAAATTAATAACATCCTACATTGCCTTGCAGTCAGTGTTTAGGAAGGATCGGGACCTTTTGCGAAATTTATAACGGAAGTGGCTTTGTTTGTGCGCATGCGCATTTTATCACCGAGAAACACGTGTTGTTCCTCAAAGCTGAGAGAGGTGTAGTGAGCGAACGCAGCGCTGGTTAATACAGCGGGTTCCACGCTTTAATTTGCTGAGCTTTACTTATTTCAGATTAATTACAACGATTTATCCTCCGTGAAGCAGAAGCCGAGAGGACATCTGAGATATTAATTACCAGTTATCGGCTTATACGCAACAAACAAAATGGTAAGTTTCCACATGTGGTGTTTCGTGTTAGCTTCACGCTAACTTAATTTTTATGCAGTCATTTTTTTACTCCGGGTCACGTTTATGAACCAGTGTCTTTATATTATCTTCATAAAGTAATCGTTTATTTGATGCATTTATTTTTTGCTAAAATATCCTTATAAAATCCGATGAGTTTATGTTAGTTTAACATGAATCTTTGTTGATCACGTTCTCTTTTTAAACAGACTGAGGCTGACGTGAACCCAAAAGCCTATCCTCTGGCGGATGCCACACTTTCCAAAACCATTCTGGACCTGGTGCAGCAGGCGTCCAATTATAAACAGCTGAGAAAAGGGGCCAATGAAGGTGATCCTCAATGCAGACTTTTATTTATATATATATATATATATATATATATATATATATATATATATATATATATATATATATAGCAATGCATTTAAGTTAATTACTTTCGTGAATATTTGGCACATTCTCTTACATAATATGCCCTGTTTTTTTCACAGCCACAAAGACTTTGAACCGAGGAATTTCAGAGTTCATTGTGATGGCAGCTGATGCTGAACCCCTGGAGATCATCCTCCACCTTCCTCTGTTGTGTGAGGATAAGAATGTGCCGTATGTGTTTGTACGCTCGAAACAAGCTCTGGGACGAGCTTGTGGAGTCTCCAGACCAGTCATTGCCACATCGGTCACCATCAAAGAGGGGTCCCAGCTCAAGCCCCAGATTCAGTCTGTTCAGATGGCCATCGAAAGACTTTTGGTTTAAGATTATTACTTTTATTCTTTTGGTTTTATGAATGGGGATATTTTTGTAGAATCCTTTCAGTTTCTTGTTTTTTTTATGTTAGAATCTGGTAATCGTGAGAAAATCAGTGATAACTGCCTAAATAAAGGTTTGTTACAATGATGCTAAACTTTTGTGTGTGTTGGTGCTTTTTATATTTAGGCTATATTGCTTTACCACATGTAATGACATTGGAATGGTAAGAACTAATTTTGTTTGTGTTAAGAAGTACCTAAGAAAAAAAAAGCCCTCAAAGTCTACGATGCATGTGTTCATGAGTCAAAACAATTATTAATTACAAGCGGTGATGGCTCATGAGAAAAGTACCATGAAACACAATTTAGTGGGAGTTATGCTTAATTTTTCATCTGAGAAAAATAACAGTGTAGATCTGTATATAAGAGAAAAACTTTTTTAAAATAATTTTTAGTACACCTATTGAAAAGTTGAAATATGTATGTGCAAAAATGACCGCTGTGTAAGAGCCTAAAATGTATTTTGGTTCATTTACCTCAAATTATTAAACATTTTGTGTCGCGCTGATCAATGAATCACACAATGGTTGTTAAAAATTCAATTTGACACTTAAATGAGCATATTAATTCAAAATATACATTATATTACTAAAGTCTTAATTTAAAAAGGATCAATAGCAAATTGTCTCAACATTATCTATTGTTTACAGTTCCTGGTTCGTCAATTTAACTTGAATAAATGCCAAAGAATTTAGTAAATGTTACTCTTAAACAATTACATACCTTTCTTTTGATTAATCACGTTCATTTTCCTTTAAATGTTGAGGATAACTTTCTTTCTACAAATTACGGTATGTCTGTTAAAGCAATGAAAAAAAAAATCCTAATTATTGAGAAATTTGGCAAAAATCTTCATTTGAAAAGAAAAAAAAAAGAGTACTAAATAGTATAGTGTAATAATTATATACTACATTTTTGATTTTTTTTATTCAAAATATATTTTTGTAGCTTGAAGACATGAATTTAGACAACATTTTGAATAATATTTTTTTTTTTACTTCTCTGTTCAAAAAAAATATATATATATATTCATTAACTTTTTTTTCAGGGCTTGAAATTTTTTTTTTTCACATGATGAGAATATGAAAGATCAATATTCATTTTCGAAACTCGCTTATTCCCTTTGGGGTCACGGGGTCTGCCAGTGCCTATCTCCAGCGCACATTGAGTGAGAGGCGGGGGTAAACTCTGGACTGGTCACCAGTCCATCGCAGGACAACATTAATTCACACAACTAATGGGTATTTAGGTGAATGTGAATTAAGAAATCTCCTTCCTCATACATTTATTCATGAATATATTCACCTGAATATAATCACCCCAATGAAACAACCCAACAGAACACTCAGCCAATCCATCTCCCACTCTTAAAAAGCTCATCCACATGCCTCCTCAATTGTCAGATCTACGGTTCATGCCCTGTGACACTCCATGATGTCTTTGTTGGGTTTCAACCCTCACGCCATCTGCTCCTGCGGGTTACTCTAAATGAACACTCACCTTGTACTCACTTCCTCTTCAGAGATATTCTAGGTTCAGCTGGTTCCTGGCTGTAAGTGAGACCCCCAGATTCACTGCTGTGATTCGTTCCCTTTAAGGGGTTTCACATTTCTCTACTGTGCAAATGAGTGTTTTAATGTGTTAAATGTCTGCTATATTTGCGCCTTTGCCTTCAGCAGGACTCTTATTTTATATTACAGTACTTCCAGTTCTTGACCGCGAAAAATGCAAGACTGTGATCCTATCTTTGAGAGAGAAAGCAGTTTTTCTTTCAAATTATTGTTATGTTTATCTCAATAAAATACTCTGATGAATGCTAAAGATAGAAGACTTTGTCTATTACTGAAAGAGGGTGACTACTGCGCCGCGCCTTTCAAAGGATTACATTGATAAATGTCTCTTTTCTCTTATTAGCAAACTGTGACAATCCATAAAACATTTATTCATATATAAACGCTGAAACTAATGAATAAACATTTATTGATAACTTAACCCATAATGCATTTCTACCTTTCAATATGTAAGTATATAGTTTTCTTTTTTTTTCTCGTGTAGTTTTCCCATGGCTGTCCTATCTTAAGTCTAAGATATATATATTTTTTACAATATAATTCTTTGTATGTATATATTTGTTTGTTTATATATTTATTTTCTTTTTTCTCTTGTAGTTTTCCCATTGCTGTTCTATCTTAAGTTTAAGATATATATATTTTTTTACACTATACCGTAATTCTTTGTATGTATATATTTCTTTCTTTATACTTGCTCTGAGTCATATTTCCTCTTCTAAACAGACAGATGTTCACAAATACATACTTTTCCAGTGAGGAATAGGAAACAAAAATGTAACGAAAACTATAAATGTCTTTATTAATTTTTTACAATAATGTATTCATGATTTCTGAGTTTAATCGGTGGGAAAACATTTTTATAGCCAAGAAACATCCGTTAAAACAGTTTCCAAAAGACCGGTTTGAGACCACGTGACACGGGAGCAAAAGTCCACAACAGCCCGCCACAAAACCATTAAAAAGGCACTTGGCTATGGAAAACATGAGCGAATCTCCCGTTATATTAAACAAACACGAAGTCGAGCGTTTGCTCAGTTATGAAGATCTGGTTCCCTTGCTGGAGTCAGCCATGGGGAAGTTTAGTAAGCGGGACGGGTCAGAAATCATCCAGCCTGTGAGATCCGTGGTCCCGATTCAGCAACACAACGGGTATGAATTCTCTCGATATCTAACCGATCAATGGTGTGTGAGGTTATCACTTCGTTTTTGGTTTGACAGGTTTTTGGGTTTGATGCCAGCATATTTGGCTGCTGAGGGCATTTTATGCACTAAGATGGTGACTTTCTATCAACGTCCCGAGGGCTCGAGTTTACCCTCGACTCAAGCTGTCGTGCTACTGTTTCATCCCGAGCGCGGGAACATCACCGCGGTGAGGCTCGCTAAACTCTCAGAATACACTACATTTACGTGATAATCCTCACATAAACACCTTATTGTTTTTGCTCGTATGGTTTTTAAAGTTAATCTACGATGGATACTTGCTGTAATGCAGTTACTTATTCTGTAGCTGCGAACATTTATCGCATTTAATATTAGTGACTTTCGATAGAGGGCGCCATAGCCCAGTGTTTTTTTTGCCTCCAGTTTATGGAGCGAATTCTATGGAATTCAATGCATTATTGGTTTACAAATGTATTTTACCTTTTGCGAATTAGTACCTGGACTGTGTTTTCGCACAAAATCCGAATTCAGTTCAGAAAATGATTGCAAATGCGCAGGATTGAATCCACAAATGCGTAAAATAGTATTTGTACACAAAACAATAGATTTGTTGTTGAAAATATGATAATTATCTAAACAAAATTCAGTTTTTGTGGACAAACACTTTTGTTCGTGTACTATTTTGTAGGGATGTTTTAACCACAGTTATCGGTTTGGTTGAATGATATGAAATGAAAATAAAAAAAATAATGACTTTTGCTGTCAATACATGACCATGTCATTTGTAAAGTTTTTAATCTCATTAAAAGATTTAAAAAGAGTAAAAGTAAAAAGAGTTATTTGACAATTAATGGCTTTACCCAATCACTAACTATGACTTGGAAAAAAGTTTTAATTTCATTTCATTTTTTTAATTTGCCAGGGTTTGTAGACGTATGAGCACAAATGTAGTAATTATCTACTTTATCCTTAATATTCATCATTAATTGTTTCCCATCTTTCCTTGATCTCTCTTATACATTGCTTTCTGTCATCTTATTTAAAATCAAAGGCATTTCAGCAAAAAACATTAACAAATATATTTTATGGTTATTATAGTTTGAGGCAGGTGATAGAAAAAGTTGTTAGACATACGTAATATTTTATGAAATCTTTAGATACATTTAAATGTCTCTCAATGTACACACTGTACTGAAATCTACGCAAAAAAATATGTAACATTTGGCTTTAAAACCACAAGAATAAAAAAAAACTAAACAATAAACCTAAATCTATAGGTGACTAAATGTGAACAAAACCAAGAGCAAACACCTTCTGATCTCAGACAGAGAAAGCCTCAAAAGCTTTGTAAAACAATTTTGGCAGCGGTGGGATTCGAACCCACGCCCCCGAAGAGACTGGAGCCTTAATCCAGCGCCTTAGACCGCTCGGCCACGCTACCCTGCTTGTTTTGTGTATCCTACACTCTGGTTGGGGTTAGGCCTACATGTTGCACAAGACCAGTCAAGTACAAGAGCAGCAGAAGTGAATGCCAGGATTGTCACTTTTCTAACAAACTTTTTCTTTGTCTGATTAGAAGAAATAATAATAACAATTTTAGAGTACCCACTAAAAGACAAAATAACAAAAGGACACATTATAATGAATAGGAGTTATTCGAAATTGTGAGTGGAAGTGCTTAAGTGTGTTTTTTGACAACCACTACAGTCGACTTGCTTTAGCAAACTGGAAGTGGTTGGGGTCAAACTAAAAATCAATAACTGGGGTTGGGGGTGGGGGCTTGCCTTGATCAAGAGGCCTGAAAGAAACCCAAACTGTGGCTTGTGATTTTATATTAACAGTTAAAGACCAAAATATCCCCCCGTGAACTTCACATTTTCTTAATATTTCCCTTTTATTAAAAAGTTATAATTTTATAAATGTAACATTTAAACATAGTGTTTTATTTATATATATTTGGGGCTGTCAACAGTACCGGCCATGTCCACACACACACACACATACCCAGGTTTTTTTTTTTTAAAAAAAGGAACAGTGGAATTATGGTGTTTGTAAAACGAGTATTTAACATTGAAGTTTGCAAAAACGATAATATATATACTAACAAACCTTGGGTGTTAAATTCTGGCTGTCCACGCCAATTTGAATCCACGCCTCTTAACCCTTGTAGGGTCTTCGTTTTTGTGTTGCACAGGGGGTCCTGCTGGGTCTGGTGGACCCATGGCATTTTTAGGTCCTTAATTCAACATATTGAATTCTCTTTTCTTTTTTTTTATACTGAACAGATGTTCATCACATTTTTAAGTAATATAAACAACACTTTTTACATTTTTTTCCCTTCACCTGTGTTAAATCAGATGATTATGAATAGAAGTGCTACTCGTTTTTGTTTATTTTTTTATTAAAATGTAAAAACGTAAGGAAATGCATCATAAAACAGCAATAATTCCTCATTGTCTTGATGATTGTCTTGATGGGGTATGTCATAAAAAGGTCAAAAGAAGATTTGAAGTCGTGTGCATGAGTGACTCCCAAACGTGTAGGTCCTGGTATCATCCAAATCACATTGGCAGCCAGGCGGGGGGCTTCGTTTTTGAGCAGGACGACCATTCAATTCTGCCATATTTTGACATCCATATGTCCTTTATAAGCTGCTGACAGTCTGATCCTATGCCGGGCTGCTCAGTGGCTGATCTTGTAAATTCTTGCTGGCGGCCTGGTCCTAAAGTTCTTTTTCATTTTGAAGCAGGCTGATAGGCTTGTCCTGGCCGCAGCTGTTCAGAGGCTTGCCCTCGCTGTTCATATCGTCCAGACTGATGAAGGTCTGGTCCTGAGTCTCTTTTACTTTTCTGACCTGGCTGATCTTCATCCACTTCTTCAAACTTAGTGTCAGAATTTTCAGAAATATGTTCCAAACATCTTCCTCTGCTTCATCTTCAAATCCATCTGTCTCTTCCAGTATCATTTACATTTATGTATTTAGCAGACACTTTTAGAACACTTTCAAGCTAGTACAGAAAATGAATTCAAATCAGTGCTTCAGAGGGGTTTTTTATTTTTTAATTTTTTTACATTTTTTTAAGTTAGTAAGTGCTCTCGAAAGAGTAGAGTTTTTAGCTGCTTTTTGAAGGTGTAAAGAGATTCAGGGACTGCAATGGAATTCCACCAGCCAGGAACTGTGAAGGAGAAGGTCCTGGTGAGAGATTTTTTGCCACTCTGAGATGGGATCAACAGACGCTGTACATTTTCTGAACGGAGGCGTCTGGAGGGGACGTAGAGCTGGAGGAGATTGTGAAGGTATGAAGGAGCGGAGCCTGTGACTGTCCTGTATGTCAGCATCAAAGATTTGAACTCAGTTGTACCGCAGTATCAGTTGTACTGCAGTCTGAACTGAGAATCGCTTTGCCATCTTGTGTAGTATGGAACCTCTCCAAGCTTCATTCCCGCAGGGCAGAGTATGAAACATGTGGGAATGTGGGTGCAAATATTGTTGGGTGCTCCAAATTTACAACATTGTTGCAACCTTGTGTGGGAACCGTATTACTAGGGGAAATTGAGAGTACACAGGACCTAAGATTTCAACACTTTAACTAGCCCTGGGTCCAGTGGACCCGAAGACCCTGTATGTAATACAAATGTGAAGGAGGGGGATGCCTGGGGGGGTCAATGATTTTTTTTCTGATTATTGTCCCTCACAGAAAATGAGCCAAGGCCAATGAATCTCAGTTTGAAAAAATATTTATTTGTATAGTTTTTTTAATGATGAAAATTGAAAACAGGTCCCACAGACCCGAAGACCTTACAAGGGTTAAGAGACTGGAACCTAAATCCATTGCCTTAGACCACTCAGCCACGGCACGTTGAAAGGAACTGCCCAAATCAGCGTCTAGGTCTCTATATACTGGGACATTTCTGATTAAAAGGAATGCTTGGGAGCTGTACACATAAAACCGTCACACAAACAAGCGGAAAATACAGCAGAACAGTTTGTAGTTGTTCGTATCTCAAATTTTTCTTCGCATCTCGAAGCAAAAAATTTCCCGCGAGACCTTTCGTATCTCGATCATTTCGTAACTCGAAGCATTCGTATCTCGGGGCACCACTGTACTTTGCACGTCACTGGTGCCCTTCTATCACCACAAGATTGACTTGTACTTTCAAGGTACTTGAAAAGGTACTTCAAACTTGTACTTGAAGCAAAGAGAGAAGAACTTACAGTTAACCAAACAAAAGAATCCCTTAGTGGCCAACTAAAGCAGTTCTGGCAGCAATGGTATTCAAACCCACGCCCGGCTAAATTTTCTGCTGTTGTTGCCTGGTCAGATTCTGGATGGTGAGGCCATCACTTCCAAGCGGACTGCAGCAGCCTCTGCCATTTCAGCAAAGGTACGTTACCTCTGATTCCAATTTACCAAACCATACCTAGGCATTTACTCAAACAATGCTTTTCTATTTCTAGTTTTTAAAACCAGATGCTTCAGAGGTGTTGTGCATCCTCGGCTCTGGGCAGCAGGCTAAAAGCCATTATGATGTCTTTACAAAACTCTTTGCATTCAAGGAGGTAAATGGATTAAATCTGGCTAAGGATACATGCAGCTATTTTGTGTCATCCAACATTTGCATTTCGTTTAGGTTCGCGTATGGAGTAGAAGGAAGGAAATGGCTCAGGTGTTTGTTAATGATCTTCAAGGACCAGTTAGAGTTTGCTCTTCGGTGAAGAAGGCTGTGATGGGTGCTGATGTGATTATCACGGCTACAGGTTCAAGTCAGCCCATTCTGTTTGGCGAGTGGGTGAAACCAGGGGCACACATTGCAGGTCGGTTGCTCAATTTTCGGAATAATTTGACAAACCGTTAACAGATTTATGTGTCTAAAAGGACTTAAATGGTTCTCTGCTGATAAGTGACTGTGGTAAAATACTGATGTAAATGAGTGCTGCTTATCCATGTATCATTAACTGAATGGTCAGTCAGAAAGGGAACGTAAAAATACATTTAGATACATAAATGTGACCCAATGTGATCCAATGAACCTTTTTCGTGTGATATCATGCAGCTTTTGTTTGCCTTTGGTGAAAATACTTTGTTTCTCTTCTTAAGTTATTTATGGGTGACTTTATACTTTACTTGAGAATTTAAATTTATACTTTTACTTCGCTACATCTTCTATGTACTTTGAAGGTATTTACACATCAGGCGCAAGTTCGAAACAATAATATATTTCGAAACAATACTTGAATACCCCTTTAACATCAATGACAGAATTTCGTTGCGTGAAAAGGCGCAAATGATCCGATTTTCTCCTAGGTCAAAGTACCCAACTGAAACACGTCTGACCAATCACAATGCAGCTGGTTGCTAGGCTACAGCAACTCATGAACATTCTATTTGGCAGAACGATTAATCAGTTTTGTGGCAGCTTATTGTTTTAATGAAAAAGACAAGCAACCCTTTTAGCCAGTCAACTACTTGGTTGACTACTAGGTTACAGGGGTCTGAGGTCAAGAAGGTGCAGGAGTTTTGGTATTTGGGGTCAGCAGTCCAGTGTGACGGGGAGTGTTGAAAAGAGGTGAAGAGACGAGTGCAGGCAGGTTGGAGTGGGTGGAGAAAAGTGTCAGGGGTGTAGTGTGACAGAAGAGTGTCAGCAAGAATCAAAGGAAAGGTGAACAGAACAGTACAGAGAGCAGCTATGATGTATGGGTGGAGACTGTAGCAGTGCGGCAGAGATGGAAGTCGCAGAGATGAGGATGTTGAGGTTCAGTTTAGGAGTGACGAGGATGGACAAGATTAGGAATGAGCACATCAGAGGGACAGCTCAGGTTGGTTGTTTTGGAGACAAAGTCAGAGAGGCCAGATTGAGATGGTTTGGACATGTGCAGAGGAGGGATAGTGGTTATACTGGTAGAAGGCTGTTGGAGATGGAGCTGCCAGGAAAGAGGTCAAGAGGAAGACCAAAGACGAGAAATATGGATGTGCTGAAAGAGGACATGAAGATAGTTGGTGCAAGAGTAGAGGATACTGAGGACAGAGTTATGGTGGAAACAGATGATTCGCTGTGGCGACCCTTAAACTGGGAACAGGCGAAAGGAAAAGAAGAAGAAGATTTTTAAGCCAAACATTTCATTTGCGATCAGTGACTCTAGTGATTTACTTAAATCTTTGACTTACCAGACAGAAAATGGCGACCACAAATCCAGGATTCAGCTTCTGGATTCCAGTTTGAATTGCAGCAATTAATTTGCTTCTCCTTTCTTTTAAATTCGGCAGTCTTTAGAATAGTGTCACTGGAGCCTTTGAAAATTGTTTCGAGCAGTCAACAACAACAACATCAATTTCCCCAACCAGTGAGTTCCAGATACCCTTTTTAAGAAGCTGTGAAATTAGAGTAAATAGGAATATAAATAAGCAAATGAACACTTAGCGTTTATAATAGCTGCAGGTGAAAAATGACTGATCACCTTTGAAATCGATCTGAGCAGGAATCAGATGGAAACCACAGGTGCAGGTTAATTTTTTTAAAGCTTAATGTGTTGGGAAGAGGTTTTGCTAATCAGTGATTTTGACGGTTTTCGACTCCAATCAACATTTGCCACTGGTTCTCCATCAGGTCTTTAGTAATGGAGAAAACAGATGTGCAGTGAGGGAGATGTCATCAGGGATCTTAACTAAACAAATAAAGAAACATAAGTATTTAGAGAAAAAGAAACACTGGACCTAACAAAACAAACTGAAAAAGGCTCATCAGCAAAACTTACTTAACGTTTTCCCAACACCATAAACTCACTTTCTAGCCGTTCAATGAAGTTTTGAGTCAGCTTGCAGATCCTCTTCTCTGCCCTCTTTCTGCCACCGTTCCCCCTCGCTAGGCGCATTTTGGTGCTCCTTACAAACACAACCCATTACCCACAATGCAATAGGCACAGACCAACTAGGGGAAACTTGTAAATGTTAAACATGGTCAAAATAAGCTTCAACATTAAGCATCAACTTAGAAGATTCAATTATATTAACTATAACCTACAGCAATGTAAATAAAACAAAACAAGCCTCAATTCCTCTATAATGGTAGTGTCTATGGTCACATGACCTACTCAAGCTTTCAATAATCTTTCAATCACCCAGTTTCAATAAAATGGTCAATAAATATTAGGCATGCAATGGTACACAATTCGGTATGTACCACGGTTTTTAAACGCTGTTTTTGGTTTTGTTCAAATGGCTTGGCAAATTTAAATCATTCTTTGTATGGATCACATGAACAGATAAATAATGAGCGTTCATAGAATTCACTTTATTTTGCTAAATCAAACATCAAGACAAAATTGTCACTTTAGAGGAAAACAATAAAATAAACAATTATAGCAAGGTGGGGATGAGGTTCTTCATCGAGTGGATTAGCGCACAGGGCTCTAGAGTGCGACCTAATTTCTCAATGGTGCGACTAAAAAAAATCAAAGGTTGCACCGGTGCGACCCGTCGTTCGAGGGGAAAAAACGAAACTCTGTGAGTCTCCCTGTTGTTCAACAACAGACACACATTAGGCCCATATCGTGGTCTAAACCAATCAGAGATAGTGAAGAGCGTATCCCCACCCCCTTTGATTGGCCGTGGTCCAGATATTCCTGTATGTGTGTGAACATACGTTTGAAAATGCATGTGATGCAGTCAGACAGAGAGAGGTGAGTCCATCAGGTAAACAGTGGATGTAGCCGTGGATTACGAGAGAAGATGAAAAGAACGATTGACAGATTTTTCATTGAGAAAGATAAGTTAGGGCCTGATCGTGAAAATCATAACCAATGCTCTGACACGGAGCCATCAACCTCCCTGTGACTGGCTCTAATACATTTAGAATTGAAACTATAAACTTTTCTATAAAACACATAACATGCCGCGATAAATGCACTGCTCAAGTGTCCCCTCTCCCCGCTGCCTTTCAGCGGCAGGCAGCTGCAAACAGATCATCAGACGAGGCTGAGATGAGAATTAAGTTTAACGTTGCCTACAATATTGCAAAAGAAGAACTCCCTTCACTAAATTCAAGTCCGAAATAATTCTTATGAAGAAAAATGGCTTGAACGTAAACCCGACGTACAGCAATGATGTCGCGCGCACCCAATTTATAGGAGTCGTCGCAGATACATTGAAAAAACAAAAGACGTCTGTGCAAATTGTGAACAGTGCGTACATGGAATTCCTGACCGACGGAGACACATATATCACCACAAAGGAATTCGTCATTGTGTACAGTCGTGTCTTGCGGAAAGGAAGACCGATGAATATATTATTGAACACAGTGAGGTCGAGCATGCTCATGCCCAAGGTAAGCCATGTCATGTTATGGAGCCTATATGTCAATAATATGCCTACCGTCTCGTTACTGCATTAACCATAATATTCTGATACTTAAAAATGAAAAAATAAATAAATAGGCTGCATTATAAACTCTTGATCTGGGTAGTAAATGGTATTATCGTTTTTATTTAATTAGGAATTAATGCTGCTTCAAAGAAAGCATTTGCTGCTCTTGGGGACCAAAATCAGTTTAAAGTTTAAATTTCAGCTCAGTAAAGCACTTTAAACACTTTTTCAGTAAGTTTTAGTTACCTTTCTTGTAGAATTGTGCTTCAAATAAAGAACTTTATTTTGACCAGGTTGTTAGTTAATCATTTACAAGTCAATATTGTCTATGGACAGTGATTTAAAAAAAAAAAAATAGATAACTAAAAAAAGTGAACTTGTGAAAATGCGGTGTTAAATGTGATGCGGTTGAAAATTTGGGTGCACCTAACTTTTGTGCTGGTGCACCTAAGAAAAAAATTTAGGCGCACCAGTGCAAAAAGTTAGTCTAGAGCCCTGGCGCAGCAAGAGAGGGTTTTAAGGCACGCATAAGTTATGGGCACCTAGGGGTCCTGAAACCAGGAACAGCCCAGATATCATCTGATAAAACATTGCTGGCCCACTAAGACATTTTTTTTTATCGTTCTTTTTTTGTTGTATTTGGCAGCAAAGCCAGCAAAGAAGTTGACGCGTCTCCTCAGCGCTGACAGTTCTAACAAATATTTAGAAGAGAGGCAATGTGGGCTCCTGACATCACAATGCTCTTCCGTACACTGGCTTGCTCCCCAGAACTCTCCAGATAATGAACTTTTTCCTTTTTTCAGAATAAGCTCTGCTGGTAGGTAGAGCAGATGTTAACCTGTTGCAATCTCTTTAAAAGATTACTCAGTAACTCGGGTTACCATCTCGCTGACTCTATTAAAAGCAGTTTAACAGAGGTAAAAATTTTGCTCTAGCTTTATTGTTCCATTAGCTCTTTTATTTGAAAAGATCCAGCACTTTTGGGATCATCAGCTCTTTAAACAGAACACAGAAACTTTGTCTGTAGGCACCAAAACCATTTTCTTTGTCAATCATAGACAGTGTTATGGCGAGGGACTGGAGGATTTTTGCACATATGCAACCCCATCAGATCTGTGATGATGGTGTTAACAGACAATAATACAAGAGCTTTAATCTGTGGCAGCGGTTGGCGCATGTCGGCCAGACTGGAGAGAGCTGGATGATGAACTGATGCAAGGAGCTGTAGTGTATGTGGACAGCAGAGAGGGGGCGATGGCAGAGTCGGGTGACATCATTCTTTCAGGGGTATGGAAGTAATCCCTCTAACTGTACGGTAAACTTCACTCAAGCTAAGTGATGCACTGTTGACGTCTTTCTCCAGGCTCAAATTTATGCGGAGCTCGGAGAGGTTATAAACGGATGCTCCCCTGCTCAGAGAGAGAGGACTACGGTTTTCAAATCACTGGGTAATTATGTTTTTCAAAGCTACAGTCTAAGCTAGGAAACAAGCTATACTTTGATAAAAGGAAAATTAATTCTTGCCAATAATAGAGTTTGTTTTGGAACCCATCACAGGACACCAGCATTTCTATTTTAGAACCTTAATCAAAGCCATTTCAGAGTCATATCTCCACTTTGATTTTCTTTTGTTTGCTCACATTTTGTAAATTTACAAAAATAACCATTATCTTAACCCTCAGAAGTCCGGGGCCTTATTGAGCGTTGTTTTACTACTTTACCGTTTGTTTTAATAAATTACCTTCAAAACAACATGCTTACATAATTTTTTACTACAACCCCAGTTTATTTTTTTTCCAAATATTGGAATATTTTTCATTACTTTACACAACAATTCCAAGAAGTAAATTGTCATTTTTTTTGCTGCCAAAAGTTTTTTTTAAGTGTTGAGACAAAAGAAAAACTCATAAATCCACTAAAAAAAGCCAAGAAAAGGTCAAAACAATGCGAAAATTTATTTAAAAATCAGGCGAACCTTGCAAGGGATATGACTTCTTTTTACCACTAGATGGCATCAAGTTAGAGTCTGTAAAACAAAACGGAAAGATTTTTACTTAAATTACCTTGCATATTATGTGTCATAACTTTTATAATCTTCTTTTAGAACCAAACTGAAACCTACAGATTACATTTGAAATCCAAATTAAACAATAGATGGGTCGAATTATCGCTATTTCATTCAAAACTGCCGCAGTGATTGGCAAACGCACCGGTGCAGGCAAAGACTTCTAAGTAGGGGTGTAACGGTATGCTAAAATCATATTCGGTTCGGTACAGTGTCTTGGAGAGTTCGGTTCGGTTCATTCGGTTCGGTACAAAACAATAAGAACTTACATAATCTTTATTTTGAAAAGCTGCCAATACACAGTAGAATTCTTGCATAAAATAAATAAAAGTGACACATTTGGGTGATATTTTAAATAAATTGCACTCTTTATTAAGAAAAACAATTTTTTTTTAAATTAAAAATGAAATACTGCAACTAGTTAGGATAGATTACCTATCCACATTTTCTGAAGAGAGCACAGATCTGGTTGCAGTGACAATATCTCCAGCAGTAGAAAATATTAGATGTGTTGCCTGCCACATACCCGATCTCCGTGGAACAATGTCGGCATACAACTTTAAATTTATCCACTCGTCTATCCCCGTTATGCATTTTAACAGAGAAGCCATAGTGTTCTCAAACACGAGACCGTAGTGAGGTGAGCGGGTCTTCAAGCTCTGGCTTCCCTTTCGCTTTTGCCATGTAATTTTCCTTCTCGCGCTCGTCACTCAATGGCGTCCGTGCGGAAACTATCTCCGTGCAACAATGTCGGCATACAACTTTAAATTTATCCACTCGTCTATCCCTGTTATGTCTTTTAACAGAGAAGCCAAAGTGTTCTCAAACACGAGACCGCAGTGAGGTGAGAGGGTCTTCAAGCTCTGGCTTCTCTTTCGCTTTTGATATGATACTCGCGCTCGTCAGTCAATAGCGTCCGTGCGGAAACTCGCCTAGGAACATTGTTGCGCTGCGCTTAATATCGCGCTGATAATACATTTATATCATTTAATAAAAATACCGAATACCGAAACGGTACGCAAGTGTCCCGAACCGAACAGGCCGTACCGAAACGGTTCAATACATACCGTGAACCGTTACACCCCTACTTCTAAGGGTTAAATGTCTGAAAGTATTCCTTGCACAACTTTATAGTTAGGTACAATTAATACTTATTAATACAAACAATACAGAGTATTATCAACTAATGTACGATACTCTTCGATTGCACCAAAACAGTAACAAAAATGTCCTCTTAATGCAAAAACTCATCTATCTGAAGTTTCCTACGGCAACGCACCTCAATTGAAAACCATGGGGACACACACCTGACCAAACGAGTGGTGTCTACTAAAAAGAGTTTCGCACTGCCATAACGGATCTGTTTTTGTCAAGGAGAACGACCAATGAAAGCTAGCTCTTTTGATGATGTGAGTGGAGGGTGCTGAGTAAGAGCTGCTCGGTGGCACTCATACTACATTTTCATAGTGAAACACAACGAGAAAAAGTGCCACAAATCCTCTTTTCTCCACATATTTGTCAAACAGCTCCCTCGACAGCTATGATTTTTTTTATGTGTTCTTCGATTTCTTCACCATCGTCGTCTTCTTCTTTGCCATTTCCCTGTTTTGTATGGAGTGCATTTATTGTACCTCAAATGCCATCTTCAGGCAGGGAGCATTATTGCATCAATAGTTCCCAGATGAAGAGCACCCTGCTGAGTAGCCTCCAAAGATTTGTGCGAATCTCAATTCAGAGCGTTGTGTAGAAGCCTTTAGGCCAACCATGATAATGCAAAGGAATCAGAATTTTCTTGTTGATTCCTGTTACAACCCAGATGTGTGATAAAAATGGAAATTAAGCAGCCTTTCAAGATCAAACCACGTTTTGTGAAATCACTCTAGATCACTGTAGCTAGACCTAGAAACTAGATTATTTTATAGGAACAAATGCCTTTTTACAGATGTCTTTTCCCCTTAATTTGGGCAAAAACTCAATTTCAAGGAAAATAAATCTTATCATAATACCAAAAAAATGAACCGATGTTTTATATACAATGTACTGTTGCCACATTTTAATGCTTTAATAAATCAGTTGATCTCTACAATGGTGCGGATGGTGGAGGAAAATTTAATTAGAACACGATGCTACAACAAAACAGTACATAACTTTACCAATAATCAACTATTGCCTATAAGTCGTAACTATAAGTCGTAGTGAAGTATATGCATGAAGCTAGTAAACCTTTATTTTGAATGTAGCTTTTGCCTGTTTTTTTTTTTGCAGGTTTGGGGATACAAGATGCCGTCTCGGCTAAACTTGTGCTGGAGAAGTTTAGTGGGTAATAGAAACTGAACTGAACAAACCGTTTTATTTATTACAATCACTCCCTCCTTGCATACAAATCAAAACTCTTATACAACAATAAATAGAGGGGTCTGAAAGTGCACTGTTACTAAAGTTTTTTTTTTTTTAAGTAAAACCTTCAATGAGGTAAAAAGCAGTCTTTCGTGTTAAATTTAATATTCATATTACAACAATAAAAATATTTTATGAAAAGCATGAGCAGCAACACTAACATTTCCAAAAAGCAAAATAAATATAGAATGTCTGTCTTCAAGCACAGGAGTCATATCAACTTTGCAGAAATGTAACTTCATTTTAAACTATAGTTTTATTAGGTTTATAAAGCTGTTTATTGGCTCAATAGTGAAGAATAATTTGCTGGATAATGTTAATTTACTGAGTAATATTCTGAAATATTGAAATATAACAAACAAAACATCGTTTTTATTGCATTTCTGATATATCACAATTACGTTTTTTTTTTTTTTTAAAAACGTTTTTGTCGTTCTAGATTATGAAATGCGTGCTGACAAAGCGCATTCAATTTCTTAGTTATATTTATTTAGAATATGTTTATTAGCGGAATGATGGTTATATAAATGTTAATATAATTCGGGGTGTTTTAGTGAATCTTGTTAAAAGTTATATGCGGTGGCTGTGCTGAAGCATTTCATGAGCATCAACCCGCTGAGTGAACAGCAAAATGGAAGCGACTTTACGAGACGAATGAGGAGCATATAGACGCTCATTAGTGGCTGTATTTAATTCAGGCAAGTTACGTCTTTATTGGAACAGGACATGACGGTTTATTTTAGCATTTGTGACTCCGACTTCACAAGACTAATAATGAGCATGTAGACAACAGAGAGAATTAAATTCAGCGCTTTTATTTACAACATGTGCTTATTCATGGCTGTATATTATTTAATCCAGGCAAAGTTACGTCTTTATTGTGACAGAATTTGACGGATTATTTTGCGTGACTCTGTGATTTCGTCTTTATTTCTTAGAGCCAAGCTGCATAAACTACATATCAGTCATTTATGTAACACATCTAATTTGTGCATTAATAGCTGTTATGTTAAATAAAGTTTACTAAATATAGCAAAGCAAGTAAGTATACTTTACCTGTGCACGCTTGTTGTTCCCCTCAGACGCCGTGGTGCAATGGCGATCATGCGCGTAATTCTCAAAACGCCCACAAGATGGCGCTGTTTATTGGTGAACCCGATATTACAAAACCGATAACCGATTATGGTAAAATGCTTAAATATCGGGAAAAATATCGGGAAAATTATATATCGGTCGATCTCTATTTAAAGCTGTCACACTTCCACATGCACTTCCCAGGTGACGTCATTAAAATCACTGCAAACGTGCACAAAATTGTTTTAGTTTAATAACATCCAGTTTGCAACGCATCAGGAAATCAGATTTGTCTGTTTACACGCCAGTCACTTTGATTTATTTCCACGGATGATTTATTTCCATATATAAATGAGGCCTTGAGATTCTAATCTCAAAATTTCTGGATACTTGCATTTTTTCCAGAAGCCAATATATTGTTATTTGCCTTATGCTTCTGACAAAAAAATTCTAAACTCCTCCTAGACCGTTCAAACTACAGCCACTATAATTTGCGAAGACTCCCAAACTGGTCTGACGCGGGTTGCTATATCCATTCAGATTGATACCACTAAAGGAATTCTGGGCAAGTTTCCATTGACTTAACATAGGGTCAAACTTTGTAAAACTGTAACTCAAATTGACAATCTCCAAGAACCTTTATATTCACAACACAATGCAAGAACATAAATAAGTGAACATTTAAATAAGTATGAAAGTATCTTCAAGAAACATGGAATATTATACTAAGTCACGAGCCCTCCATAGCAACCACTCTGTTTGCCATGGCAACCAACTTGGCATCTTCGCTTAGGAAAATCATAAAGACATGGGGGTTTGTTTATTTACTCAAATTGACATTGGCCTTAAACAGCACCTTTACAAGCCAAGTTTGTGTACAAACTTTAGTCGTGTAGTTATATTGAACTATTTTATTGTTCTTTCAGTTTCACTTTTTAAAATTTTTCATTTCATTATTTTTATTCTGCACTCCTTCTGTCCAGTGATTTGTGAAACATTGCTTTAAAGGTGCTTTATAAAATTGTTTCATGGCTTTCTGTGCATTTTTGAAGGTCTAAATGTGCTTTTGAACTGTTGAAAATTTACGTCTGAATGGGGTAAGATAAAATGTCTCTAAAGTGCCACCTAACACGTTTAGGTTTATGTTGAGCTACGTTGTAAGTGAATGAAATTCGGCACACATGTGTGGGATACGACGACTTTAAGTAATATGGATTCCCAAATATGACAAGAAGTCGGTTATTTTGCAAAACCCCTAAAAATGACAGCATTTACTTGTGTCATACTTTGGCGAACTCTTCCTAGAGATTTTATCTGTTCTTCTCCAAACTCCATCAATCTCATTTTGAGGCATCCGGGATGACAAATTGCAAACTTTTTTTAAACAATGTGCACGACGACAGTCGAAATTTGAAGTTGATAATAACTCACTCAACCCCTGCAATGTCTGATATGGTACACACTTGCCATGCGTACTAAGAGTCCATGTCTGAACCAATCTTTGAGCAACCTATAGTCGGTTATAGTGCTGCCTAGTGGTAATATAGGATATCCAATTTTCTGCTGTTGTATATCGCTATTTCAAACTGTACGTATAAAATTTGGGACACTTGCAAAAGGGACCAAGACCTACAATTGAAGTCATTTTCCGAAACCAACAGGAAGACAATTACTTTGCAAAAACCTCTAAAAAAATGCTACTTTATGCTACTGGTACTTTACAAACTCCTCCTAAACATTGTAAAATTTGGCCACTGAAAGGCTAAAGCGCTGAGGTTCTTGAGAAAGCCTATAGAGCCCTCTTTAATATTCAACCAAACAAATAAAACACACAAACACATGGAACCAATGGATTGTTGTAAATGTTCATTATTGGGGTGTACTGTCCCTTTAACAGATTCACTTATGACAGAAGCAACCAAATCAAAAGCATCTGAACGCTGTCGTTGCAGTTCACGAGGATTAAACTGTTTGGATTTACGCTCCGCATCGGAGCATGTGGAAGATTATAGAGGCTTCACAACTGGACAGAGATGAAATATACACATGCAAAGCCATCAAAAGGACATTTTGCATCTGCTTTTTATACATTTCAGATCAGCATACAGTCGTTTTGATGTTTAGATAAGCATGAAAACAGGTGTTGGGGAGGGTTTTAAAAGCATGGTTTTAAAGATCCAGATCAGCTAAAAAATTAATATTTGTTTTGCATTAGACCCACTAGCCTTAAAAACATATTGGTTGGAATTTACTCAAAGCTATTTATTATCACTTAGACAGAATGTATGCTTTCTGAGAATAATGAAATTTCCCAGTGGTTTCTCATTTACGGATATATTTAATGACACATTTTTAAAAGAAGTGAGGATACTCACCCTTTACTCTCGCTCCATTTATTTCAAAAACATGTTCTCTGTAGGAATCCACACATGTACCTGAATTTCACTCCCCATGCAAAAAACAAAAAGCATTCAGCACTGACAGAACATTGACAGACTCACATTGAGATTGTTTTTTGTTTTGTTTTTGTTAGAAGTGTAGATGATTTATCATGTTACAATGAGATTTATTATAGATGTTACTAGAATTATTAGACATGTGGTATGCAGATCAAAAATAGGGGTTTTCATGAGAGACCGATTTCATTGCACAACATCTGAAATGTTGTTTTGGCCATTCTTAAATGCCTTAACCAAGGTCTGTCATCAAAGTGGTTCAAGATCATCACCTCCCAGAACTGTCTTGACTGTCTGTGTTCCTGCCTCCAAAAGCAAGATGACTTGATTGCGCATATTCCATAAATTAGCATCTTTGGACGGAAACATGGCTATTAACATAATTAACCTGCCTGTGAATTTTGTGGCTATACCCGTTTTAAGTGATAGCTATCTGGTATTTAATTGAAATTTATTTAGTATACCACAAGTTTTTGCAATGGTATTCCAGCTATTTGGCGATAATTCTATATTTAATGATGACGTGTTACCATCGACCAATGTAAGCACCCAGTCCTACGAGCACCCAGTGATATATTTTAATTTATAACTTTCCTGTTGGAAATGTTTTCCTAACTGTAAATGTTTATCCTTTTTATGTGTCTATTTGTCCATTGTTCGGTAGCTCTAAAAGTTAAAAGAAGGAAAAAGGAATTGGTTCCTTTGTTAACATGGCAAGAATGGCTATTTGGACATAAATCCACAGCTTGGTGGCACTCAGCCTAATGGTTCCAATGGCAGGACTAACACTGCATCCACAAAACAACCCCGCCTCCCCTTCCTCCAACAGTTCAAGCTCAATTTCTACTTTTGCGTTCAGTCTTTGTCGTAGCCTCTTCATAGCTTGACCCGACACTCCAAAAGTGTCGATATGAACCGTCACATGGACCAATCACTGAGCGGTTGGTCGAGAAAGTATAGGAAAATATAACCATCTTTGTGACTGTTCTTTTAGTGGAGTACAAAGATCGTACGATAAATAATAATATCCACGGCACAAAAATCACAACACATGCGACGAAGTCAACACAATAAAAGCCCACACTGTGTTTATGAAGTGATATCGCAGACACAGGCTACGTTTAAGGCTAAATGCAAAAGTATCAATTGGATATTAGAAACACCAGAAATATGTGCCAGAAATTCAGGTAAAAGTGTGTGGAGACCTTTAGTCAAAATACTTTTGAGGATGAATGCTCTGTCTTTTTAAGAGAAGGAACCTCACCACTTGCTGAGAGTAAAGAGAAGACAATAGAGGTATTATGGGGGGATTATAAGGCAGCTGAATATAGATTTCATTGGTTCCCTTTCGAACATACACAGGGATTTGTGGTGTGGGTTCGGGTAGGTTATAGCTGGATCCAGTAAATATAACTACAAATATTGAATATTCAACCGCTTTTGTAGAATCCAAGCACATTCAAAGCGATGTTTTCTTATACATGTACAAAATCATACATTCCCAAACACCAATCTGCCTCAGTTTCTCTGACAGATCGAAGTTCTTTTGTTTGTTTTTTTACATTTTAACAAGTTTTGTTCATATAAGGACTTTGAGACATCCGGCTTCATTTCTGATTGTTGCTCACCTTTGAGAGGTTTCAAACTTTTTTTCCCATTTAAACAACACAATAACTTCAAATGTATTCACTCACCCGTTCAAATAGTTACAAGTGTTAAAATCAAGGTCAGTCTTGAAACTTCCTTACTATTAAATGATAAAGGGAAGTGATTGGGACAATAGAAACTCTGTCACAAAATGGTAGACTACATAAAACAACAGAAGTCCTAAAAGGTCACCACCTTCTGCAGTCAATTGCTACAGATCAGATGGTATTCAGGTTAGCTCAAGAAATGAGAGAAGAAAGAATCACAGAATGGGTGTCATGGTCGGGCAACTGCATCCAAGCCATACATCACCAAGTGTAATCCAAAGCATTAGATGCAATTGAGAAAAACACGCCCTTGTCTACTACTCTAGAGCAAATCAAGCTTCTCTATCTGGAGATTTCAAGGACATCTCAGTTTGGCTGCTTCCAGAATAACTGGTTGTCTGGTGGAGGGAGATTATAGTGTGCAGTTGTTTTTCAAAACCTTAGAAACTCTTATTCAGCACCAAGAGGTTATGGACAAGCCACATACTCCAAAATTTGTGGGGACTGTTTGGGAATGGCCCTGACTGCATTCCAGTAAGCTCCATAAAGACATGGAAGAGGTGGAAAAACTTTCCATATGGCCCTCTTTCTGACTCCTTTGAAATTGGCCCATTTCACTTATCCAGAAAGGACTTAGGCAAATACATGTATTTCCACTGTTTGTAATTGCCACTTTTCAGAAAACCTGGCAACATTTCATAGTGCGATCTAATCCAAACCAGTTCTAAGCTTTGGTGGAAGATCCTCACTTAACAAGTTTCTTATTAGAGAAACTAATCCATTGCTCTCTTCCAATCCAGTCGATGCATTGGTACTGGGAGCCAGGTTAAATTCCAATCATTACCTTGCTTTCTACCCACTTTTCCCACCAAGACTGTGCTGACCAATAGTGAACAAAGACGATCCCCAATTTTCAAACACTCTCTTGTGGAAAGTCTTCTTAGAATAGTTTAAGCTGCTATAGCTGCAATATATAGACAACATCACATGCATAAAGAATGGGAACCATCTTAATCCTTAGAGCCATCTGCGTCTGAAGGTGATGAGTGAATACTTTTGGTAATACAGTGTTTTTAGGTGAATGAACAAAACTAGTGACCTTTGACTGACTGAAAGTTACTACTCTGACATATTTGTTTGATTCCAACCAAATAGAATCTGACGTGACAAAGGAATTATTCTCTTCTGAGAGGTGTAAAAGCTGGTTAAAGTCCAGATTTGTTTTTTCTACAAAAACACAAAGGTAGAAATCAGGTCAAAAGTCCAAGCATCTGGTTTTGAGTGTCATGCAAAGGTTTTTTGTGCGGAGATTTGAATCTGGATTTTCTTAATTTTGATATAAATCTGGGGCCTTTTAACCATTTGTTTACTACTTTATTTATTATCTTTAAAGCTGTTTTCTTGTGGCAATGCTTGATATCGTTTCTTTTTTTGTACAAATATTTTTTTTTATTATATTACACTGTAATACCACTACAAAACTGAAATTGTGTTGACAAAATAAAACTTCATAAATACCTCAAAAAGCAAAGACGAGATCAAAACAGCGTGACAACTTAAAAAAAAACAACTAGCAAACCCCCCATAAACCTTACACATTGTTCTAATCACTTTTGTGCCATTGTGTTTTTATTGCCAGAACTTTGAAAAACACAAGCTATATCACAGGTCTCGTACTTCTAGAGGTTATTCCTTCTTTTCACCACTAGATGACACCAATTTGTGGTCTGTTAAATGAAAATAAAAGACGATTGCGCATTTTCTTACATTCTAATTTGAATTTCTATACCATAACTCTTGTAATGTTCATTTAAAACCAAAAACATCAGAGCTAATAAATAACCTTTTTGAAACCTAAACCTTTAACAATGTCCTCGATTATTCTGTTTATGAGAGTGGAGAGCCAGAGGATGTGTTCTTCTTCGGCCAAAAGCTCTAGCATGTAAATGAGCTCACTAGCGCCCCCAGTTCCATAGTTTTTTCGCCATTCACATCGTAGGATCAGTGCAAATGCAAATCAACCTTGCGTGAGCAAAAATTGCAAATAAAATAACAACTGCAAATCAAAAACACAAATGTACAATATTTGTGTTTTTGATTTACAGAAGCTGATTTTGATTTGCAGGTGTTTTTCTATATACTGGTAAAAATAATTTTCAATGAACTATAATCCCTCCTGACAGTAAATGGGCTTGACATCAAGCTTAGACTGGACTTCCAAAGCCAGTACGTAATAGCACAAAGTGAGGCTCAAGACCAGTTTGTTCTGGCAGGTGTTTCCAACATTCAATTTAGCAAATTATTTCATCCAATTTCACTTAAACTGCACTGAAAAAAAAAAAAAACATTTCGGTCAGTGGTGTAGTCCTAAAAAAAAGGTGTTGTACTATTTTCCACCTTAACTTACCAAAGCCAAAAATTAAGAAATTCATGTTCTTTGATTTATTAGCTAGCAATTAATTACAATTTCATGCGTCACTTGTGCATTTTTTTTATTTATTGTATATTCGGTGGTGGTCAAACTCAGTCCTGGGGTGATGGTGCCTTTACAGATTCTTAAACCAAGCTAACAGAAAACGAGGCAAAGACATATCATAACCGCTCTTAAAGACGTGGTGGCGCTGACTGGACCACAATATTTTAATAATAATGTCTACTGTGTCATTCCCCATCGAGGTGGCCACTATTAAAACAAATTTCAAACATTGTGTTATAATTTACCCGAGCTTTTCAGCGAGACGTCATCTTCATTTGGCTTGTTGTCATTTTTGTAATAACTTTACTCCTTGTCTGCTGCTGCACGAGGGGCGGGAAATGGCGCAATTCAAACCAAAATGCACCAATTGCAAGAAATTAAGCAGCAAGTTAAAAACGAGAATAAACATAAATTGGAGAAGTCTAATGAGCAGAACAAAGTGAGTATATTGAGGGTAAACGCAATTATTGATAATCAGAAGTCGCAATACCCAAACAGTCCAAGGAAAAAAAGTAGGCATATAGAGTATAAGTGCGTATAGCCCAGACTGCACCACTGATATCGGTCAATTCTTCTCTAGGATTCCTACCAATGGTCTTTGGTTTTGCATGCACCATAATCTTCTAACTGAGCCATTATTTGAACATTCGTGCAACACTCTTCTGGCCTGTCTGATTTTTGACCCCTACTCTGAATCTAGGTGACAGTGAAACAGACGTAAAAAACTTGTGCTTGAACTCTGTTCCAAAACGAGCAGCTTGGACATTTCACCGAACATCTCAACTTTGTGTTTATGTAACAAACAAATCACTTTAAACCAAACAGGAGACCTAAAAGTGAGAACCTTGGGTCCTCATTATGATATAGTGGTGATAACCATAAGAACAATTCAATAAAATGGCAGTAATTCATAAAAGAACAGACCTCCTCCACCATTCAAAGTGCCAACAAACAGTGCTTCTCTTCCATCCTTGTGTAAAAGCTGCTCTTATTGCCTCAACATGACGTTTTTGTTATATATACTGTACAAAAGCCCCGAAGCTAATTGTAATGGTGTACTGTGGTGCATTCCAGGGCATGGAGCCTATTTCTGTACCTCGTAAATCCCTTCCTGAGTCACTTCCTCTCCATCCAATCACATCAGTCTCATTTGCATAAACTCCTCCTGCTCAGTGTGACACGGTGGATGTGTCCTGAGCCACCATCCGTGTGCTATATCCGTTTGCAGACTGAGTTAGGGTGTCTTGTCCATCATAATAGGCTTTAATCGGAACTGTGGGTTTTCTGGAGAGCGAGGGCCTGCCGGTGAACAGGCGTAGAGCTCCTCTGCAAATTAGAGAGAACCAGTAGAGCTGAGGAGCCATTAGGAGAGAGGTGCCCAGGTTACACTGCCATGGCACTGCCAGAGGGACTCGGTAGAATGGGATTGAGGCGTATCTGGAATTGAGGGAATTAGATGAAGAGGAATTTCAGATGTGGATGGTTAGAAGAAGAGATGCTTTGTTAAATAATCACTAAAACAATACTCGAAACGACAGAATCCATATATACTTTACATTTAGAAAGTGTTGAAGTTAAATCTAAAAGAACACATTTGAGAATTTCCCTTTGCTCACAATATTATGTTCAAGATGTGATCTCCCAAAAATGTAGAAAATAAACTGAAATCAAATTATTTAGTATTATTAACTACTGAAACTATTTTTTTTAAGATTTTTTTTTTATTAGAACCAACAGGAAGAGAAGTGGGTTGAGAGAAGGGGAGCGTTGGCAAATACCAACTGGTTCAGGACTGGACCCTGCATCCTTCTGTGCACTTGTGCATATATTTTCACTAGGGGTGTAACGGTACGCTAAAATCGTATTCGGTTCGGTACAGTGTCTTGGAGAGCTCGGTTCGGTTCATTCGGTTCGGTACAAAACAATAAGAGCTTACATAATCTTTATTTTGAAAAGCTGCCAATACACAGTAGAATTCTTGCATAAAATAAATAAAAGTGACACATTTGGGTGATATTTTAAATAAATTGCACTCTTTATTAAGAAAAACACATTTTTTTTTAAATAAAAAATGAAATACTGCAACTAGTTAGGATAGATTACCCATCCACATTTTCTGAAGAGAGCATATATCTGGTTATAATATCTCCAGCAGTAGAAAATGTTAGATGTGTTGCCTGCCCGATCTCCGTGGAACAATGTCGCCATACAACTTTAAATTCATCCACTCGTCTATCCCCGTTATGTATTTTAACAGAGAAGCCAAAGTGTTCTCAAACACGAGACCGTAGTGAGGTGAGAGGGTTTTCAAGCTCTGGCTTCTCTTTCGCTTTTGATATGATGCTCATGCTCGTCAGTCAATAGCGTCCGTGCGGAAACTCGCCTAGGAACATTTTTCCGCTGCGCTTAATATCGCGCTAATAATAAATTTATATCATTTAATAAAAATACCGAATACCGAAACGGTACGCAAGTGTCCCGAACCGAACAGGCCGTACCGAAACGGTTCAATACATACCGTGAACCGTTACACCCCTAATTTTCACCTACACCACGGGTGCGATGTAAAACTATATTTGAAAAGTTTTACGATCATAAAGCTAAGAACAGCGGGTTCCAGTTTCATATGTATTAAGCATGTAATATCACCCAGCCTCTAGGGGGCAGTGATAACGTTTGCAAACTGTGAGAGGTCTCTTGTGCTATGAAGCACTTTTTATGTATGGTTTTATAAACTCATTCTAATAAAAAGTACTGCTGTTTCATTTTTTTCACCTAGTTGCAGCTATAGTAACCCGGCGACTGGGCATGTGCAAATCGATTGATTCAACGTTAACCAAAAAAACAAATTATGAGCGATTAACACGAGCAGTTAAAGGTGCGGTATGCGATGAATCAAAACGCTTAGAAATCTGTGGCCAGGTCTGACCACGCAAACAGATGTGGTAACCAATCAGTGGTAAGGGGCATGTTTATTTGTGAAGTGGAAAAAGCAACAAACCGAAAAGAAAACTGTAGAACAAAAAAAAGGAAACTTAGTTCTGTGTCGCTGTGATGATGCGCCTTTCAGGACATACAGAGACTGCGGATTAAAGTCCACAAGTATCCGTATGAAGTTTGATACGATAACGTGCCTCACTTGAAAACCATCGGCGCCAATGGGACATTGCATATCTGTCAAAACGACAAAGAATTTTGGATTACCACGTAGGAGCCGTTTTTCACAAGGAGAACGACTTATGAACGCTGGCTCTTTAGATGGCGTGAGTACGACGTAAAAGAGGACGCTTATCTCACTTTTTCATAGCGACTTAGGAAAGAACCGCCCCACACTGATGTGATCAGCCACCAGGATTTTTTCGGTTTTTCTCTGATTTTGTCTCTGTCGTAGTCTTCCACAGAGTGCATCTATTGTACCTCAAACGCCATCTTTAGGCAGGAAGTGTCATTTTATCAATACTTCCTTGACACAGAGCAGCCTGCTGAGAAGCCGTCCGAAGATTCGTGCGAATCTCAATTTGGATCGGTGTATAGAGGCCTTTTTTGTGACTGTTCGCTGAGGGAGTTCAATGGCGTGAGAGTCAAATCACTAAATCGCAGTGTCATCGTATAAAGAATAATCTGAAGTTCTGAATGCCTTCTTTCATTTCTGTTATGATTGAGCAGTGTTCGTTTTGAGACTTCTTCATTTGGTTAAGCTCATAAAAGTACTGTCAAAAGAAGTCTATTGTTTCCGGTCTCATGGTGTGACACCATCTTCAGGTGACAACACCTCAGGAATATGTTCTCTGGGTACAGATACACAGCCGCTCGGGTTGCACATCACCAAAGTGGGATCATTTCAACAGAGAAGGGGTCGAAGTGATATGTAAACGTCTGTGGCGAAGGTTTTCAAGATGCAGGTCCACCAAAATTTGCGATTACCCGAAGATTTGAAGACAAGTGCAATTTGCTTTAAGTGCAATCTATGAATATGTCTCACAGATATCTAACAGAAATCAGATCAAAAACAGGATAAAAGCAAATCTGCGTAAACATTTAGAATTAATTTTGGCTAAATGCATTTTCGTTTGGCTGTTTGTGTGTATTGAAAATTTAAATCAATGATTGTTTTCGGAGCAATAAATGCAAAGTTGCATGTTTTGCACAATCTGCAGCAGGAGCTTTTACATGCAACACTGAGTTAAGCTCTGAAAACAGCACCAAAGATGACAACATCACTAATGTAGGTACAGTATTATGCTTGTTTAGTTTAAATGTTTAGATTAAATGTTTTAAGTATCGACACGTTAATGAAAACTGTGTTTCTTGCAAAATATCATTGATGTATGATGTCCGTTGTTATGGATGCAGGGTCTGTAGGGGTTAAAGTAATGTTTTTCTGCAGGGAACGTATAACACAAGGTCCTTTTGGCGCTAACTTCTAGTGGACAGTACGTGAATTTTATATTGGCTTTACAAGAGACTTAACAATGGTTTCACTCCGCACTAATAAATACTGTCAATCCTCCAGGCATTTCCTGTCCCCGAGGAAATATAAAAATACAGTATTTCAGGGTGAATTATGTCTGTATAAGTTAAGCATGAAGAGGAATACTATACCTTCCATAGACGTAGTAGAGATAGGGGAAGAGAAGGACTCGACAGAGGAAGAAAGTGATCAGCATTAAACATCCGTTCACTTTGTGAAGAAGAGTGTGCTGTTGCTTGTACTTCACAGAGAGAAAGAAAGAAAAGAGGGAGAGAAAAATAGAGAGAAAACAAGTATTTCAGCTTAATGGAAGAGGAAAAACAAGCAAGGGGAACAAGATAATGGCAATTGTTCCATTTTAAATTTAGATGCATGATTGGATGGAAAGAAAGAACGATTAATAGTGAAGGAGGTGATTAAGTACCTCCTTAATGGAAGTGGAAAAATGGATGGAATAATGCACAGCGATTGACGGTATATAACAATAAACGAAAAAGGCTTGACGGACAATTCCAGTATGAATGAGTAATGGATTGAAAAATGGGGGGGACACACATACGCAGTGTACTCCGGTCCAAACCCAGACATGGTTAAATTTGCACCAGAACAAACAACTTTAACCATAATCCAAATTAGTTTTCAACGGAGCACGGAACTGTGATTTTTTTGAGAATTGTACTCGTTTCAACTGCGTCATCTGCGTCCAATCACAGCAGCAGTAGTCTCGCAGTCTGTCGTGTATTGCAGATTTTGTAGGATTACAAATTTAACATCTTTTGCAAGCTATGCTTTTCCTACATCAGCCAAAATTACGTGTTTAACTTTGTATTTGGCATTTAAAATTAATTACTGAATGATTGTTAAGATGGACAAACTGTATGTTGTCTTTTTTAGGGCTGGTGGAATTTCTGGGTCCAGTAGGTGTTACTTGATTTCAATCTTCTGTTATCTGATCATGCTTTACCATCATGCTTTGCCAGTGTATACGATACAAAGAAAGAATGTTTTGGACATTAAACTTGTTCTGTTACCCCAAA
This sequence comes from Danionella cerebrum, assembly GCA_007224835.1. NCBI lineage: Eukaryota > Metazoa > Chordata > Actinopteri > Cypriniformes > Danionidae > Danionella > Danionella cerebrum. The sequence continues at coordinate 403,669 of SRMA01026725.1, read as the reverse complement.
ATCTCCTGGACTTCGATTCAGAGTTTCCTACATTTTCTAAGACTCGCCCATGAGTCTGCTTGACCGACTTGTCAAACAACCAATCGGATACTGTTTCGCATAGCAATCATTGAGAGTAATGGCTGCCAGTCGCAAGTCAAATGGAATGGGATGAAGTTGTTTAATTATGATTAATATTTTACAGTAATTTTAAAAACTATCATAATAATCTTTAAGACAACTGTACATTTGTATTCCTAAAACCAATGCTGCCAGTTGCAAGTCAAATTTAACAGCATGAAGTTGTTCAATTAAGAGTTTTCTGTGTGTCACCTGGGCTGGAAAGGGACATAAATAAAGTTCTGTGTGAGTCTCATCACTTCGGAAACGAATGAATCCACCGTAAACGCGTAACAACAACGTGCTTCACGCAGTTCAGTGCTGGTGTATACTAACGAGTTCTCGTGCTCTTTGCGTGAGATAAAAGAATGAAGATTTAAAAGAAGTTTAAATCTGTTTCATGCAAATATTGCGGGGTTTGAAATCAGGAATGTGTTTGGTCTTTCTAATGGTGTTTCGTTGACATTATTCACCGATTTCAGGTGTTTTGTGCAATGCTGGGTTGGTTAGCATAACCGCTAGTACCATTTATAAGGTGGCAATGCTCAAATCTAAGTTGGTGATTGTGAAGATGTCATCGTCCATCGCGATGTTTCTCATTGTACATCATTAATGCCCAAACTGCTTGACAGCGCCCAATCGTAATTCCCATAACATTATAATCGACAGAAACACACTTTCTCTGCATGTTCTTCAGCACTTCACCTGATCTGCATAGCGATCTGTTGGGACTCATTTAATGGTCTGTGACCGCAAACTGGATCTCATTGGGGAGAGGCTGGAAGCGATGCAATGGAGGTTGGATAAAATGGAGACTGGTGATGCAAAATAAAAATCTGTAGAAATTTACAGTTTTTGACCTAAATCTTCCATCTGGCTTTCCCTTTTCTCCACTGGCCTTGAAGGCCACTAGAGGAGTCAAAATATATTCTGCTGCAAGGGCTGATAACAAGACGCTCTGCATTCCTCGCTCTCTCTCAAAACACCTCCTCTAGCTTCTCTCAACCGCTGTAATCTGAACATGCCATGAGTACAGCGCCATTAATGGCAGCAGGAAAATGTCGGCAGCTTGACCCTACCCCATCCTGCAATGTTCTTCCTGTATTATGTTTATATGTGCGTGGTTGCAATGGCTTTTTTTAACCTTCTCCACACCGCCCTCTGAAGGACAGTGCGGAATGGGCTGTTTTTGAGCTACCCCACCTAATGTATATCCCTTTATCTGTTTCTTTCTCAAATACTACCTCTCTCAACACTGGCCCTTCCAAAACCTGTCTATGTCTGTGGCCAGAGGGGTCCTATTTCACTGCATGTAACAGTGTATGTGACAAATAAAGACTTGATTGATTGAGCTTTACTAGCGTCTAGTCTGATTGGTCAGTGGGCGGGGCTAAGAACTATGGGTGTTGCAAGGAACATTGAGACATTTTCAGCTAACGTAAAGGAGTACAGGATTACACAAACATGCATGAAAGATTCTGAATGAAGCTTGAGGAATGTTTGTGATGAGGTAACAACACTAAAAGATGCCCTAATGTCAGAAAAAGCTGTCCTTTAAGCTGCCTGTCTGTCTGTCACTTATCCATCCATTCATTTGTCTCCCTGAACATTTTACTGTCTTTTAAAAGAATGCAGTGGTGTGTCTGTCCATTTTCTCTCCATCAATGCAGACGAACATCAGGATTGATTTAATGAATAGAGAAGATAGACAGAGGGACAAATGGACGTATGAACATAGATGGATGCTCAGGTGGACGTATAGGTTGATGAATGAACACGAGTATATGGACGGACAGACAGAGGAATGGATAGAAAGACAGACATTGATTTAGCAACAGAGGATACAGTAGCAGCTGCTCAGTTTCCAGTGTAGGAGCTGTGGAAAGATCAACAGCTTACAGTTGACCTTCAGCCCTGAGGAAACTGTAACTGATCCAGTCACAAACACACCCGGCAGGGAGCAGGAGCACATCCGCTGCCTGGCTCATCCCCAAACTACACTCACTGGATCAGTGTTTGTGTCGATGTGGGAGCCAAGAGTTAAATCAGCTTCTGTGTTCAGATCCTGAAGCTCTGAGAGGTTACTCACGAGCCAAAACAGAGAATATTTCACCTTAAAAGTGCCTTTTAGACAATTAAGTGCATTCCAGATACTATTTAGAGAATTTGTAAACGAGCCATTTGCTTGTTTTGCCTTTTCAAAATGTCTAATAGCATAAATACTTATTGAAAATGGATGTTGGTCCATCTAAAGTAAATTATTTAAATTTTATTGTTAATAAAAAAGACGGCTGCAATTTTTTCTTGTTACGAAGCCTCTTGTTATCCTTTATAATAAGTAACAGGACTGAGTTTTTAGAAAAGATTTATCAAATACATGCTAAATAGTCACATGGTGCACTTGCACCAGGAAATTCTGCAAATGTAGTTATTTATCAAATATGTGCATTTTTATACTAAACTAATTCAATCTCTGAAATAATTTGAGTTACAGGATATTATTTTCTTAATGACACTCCAAGATATCGTTACAAAATCATCAAATATGTAAACAGAAATTGGCAGAACTTGACTTTGCTCTTCCCATGTCCTTCTAAAGATCTAAGTGATGCCTCTTCCTGCAGAAAAACTGAATTATGAAAATTCCCCAGTTTTTCAGGAGGGCTTAGGGGAACAGGAATGAGCAAAAAGCTGGGGCAAAAGTATAGATATTTGTGTAAATAAATGTATTTGAAACAAATATTATATATAGTTTTACACATCAATGCAAAAGAAAGATTATTTTTAAAAGATCTTAATCATCATGTTTTATGGTGAAGTGTAGCAGCAGAGGAATAGCAGCAATAAATGCTATTTTTCCATGTTTTATTTGGATTTCATCAATATTTTAAATGTTTTAGCTTAAATTTGCAATTCTAATAGTATGTAGTACACTTTGCTTAGTAATAAATTGTATTTACGAAGCTATTTTAAAGCTTTTTTTATACATATAAAGTTCCAGAAACAGAAATGGCACCCATTCAGTGGAAAAATGTTTCGATAATTATTTTACACATTTGAATAAGAATTCCACTTTTTGTAAAATGTTTTTTTTTTAAATGTGTTCAAACATTAAAATTGTTAAAATATAGTTTAAATGCTCTTAAATTACATTGTTTAAAAAATCTTATTTAAAAACTATGTTCAACCAAATGTAAGACTTTAAAGTCACAACACCACTGAAACTCGGCAGGTGCTTTCTCACAAGGGGCGTGGTCAGTTGTGAATTAATGAAAAGGTAGGGGGCGGGTTTGCATAAAAAGAGGGTTGCATAAAACACTGCTCATTTTCATACATGTATGATTCAGTTCTGCGAGAAAGAGAGTGAGAGTGCTTCTCAACTTTGTTATAAGGTGATCATTGTTAATAGTGGGAGTAGAATCAATCAGCTGCACATGTTGTGGTCCCAAAATAAGGTACAAAATGAAGTTTACTACCGTTAATGTGTGGAGATCTGAGTACATTTTATAATGGTCTTACGCAAACAAAAGTAGATGTGATTATTTAAACTACCACAGGCACTCGCAGACAGGGACCGATGTATAAATGCTAACATCTCACAAACGTGTTGTGACCTGTAGAGCAATTTAGGCAAGCTAAATAAAGAATATTTCAACAATAACAACAGAATTATTCGTGTTTTGTAGAGAAAAATAAGGTTCTTGAGTTAAAACCATAAGAATTTAAATATTCTTAAATGTGTTAAATTGAGTTAAAATAGCTCTTATTTTATATTTATCAATTTATATTTAACTGTCTTAATGTGGTTATTTTTAGTAGCTTTATGTACATATTTTGCGTGGAAATCATCTTACATTTATAATAAAATACCTTACATTTTTTAACTATTATTGACTTTTTTTTCTGTTGAAATTGTATATGTTTCATATATATGTGTGATTTTGTTAAGTGCTATTTAGTGGAAATATTTTTAAATTAAGTGAAGTGCTGAAACATCCTTAAATTCTGTTTATTTGTTAGAGTCAAAACTATTTTAAATTTTCTTTTTGTGGAGAAAAAAACAGAATTTGACAATGCTTCGGCACTTTAATGAATTTAAAAATTTTTCCACTAAATAATGAGGACCAAATTAATACCAACATATTGCAACCAAATTTTTAGAGCCTTCTGTACCTAAATGTACCAAAACACTCTTTTATTGATGAAATATTCTTCAAATACATCTTTTATGAATTGAAGAATATTTTTACTCAAATAAGAGATTAGAAATGATTGATTCCTTACTTTCTGAATATGTATATTTACTGTTGATTAGGTTCCCACAGACACATTTTAACGTATCGCTTTTACCATAAACATAAGTGTTTTTATTCACATTACTAAGCCATAACTCCTGATTAACTGGGTATTTTAAGAGCAATGCTTGTTTCCATATTCATCTGAACTCTTATGGAGAAACAGAGTGAAGTCAGCATTTCCTCTAAATACATTTTACCATGAATAATGTATTAAAGCGCAGCATAAGTGATGTTATACTTAATGTTCAGCACACATTGTTATGGCAAAAGCAAATTGATGAATCAGGTTAAAGGAGATCTCAAATAAATGTACCTGGATGAGGACTTTACCCAGACAGACGGATGGAGTGCTGAGTTCAGCCAGGAACATCACACCCTGGAAGTAATCGCCCTTCCCCTGCCTCCAGAACTGAGAGAGGATGACATTAATATTAATCTTTTAACATTTTAAATAATACCAACACTCAAATCTTGACACTAACAGCGATGTTTGTTTCAAAAATGACAATTTGATTGAGAATACTCATGTGTAAAGCTACTGGCTTGAGATTTGCCTCAGAATGTAGGCTCTAGTGATGTGTCGTTCAAGAACGATTCGTTCTTTTTGAACGAATCTTTAATGTGACTCCGTAGGAACGAGTCGTGTTGGAGAGGGATTCGTTCATTGGCGCATGCGCATCATTCTTGTGGTGTTCCGAGCGTAACCCGTTCATCGTTAATGACAGAAGACCGAAAAGACCCGAATGACTCGAAAGATGAACTAATCTTTTCTGTTTCTGCATTGGTTAACATTACGAAGCGGCCATGAGCCGGAACCCGAAAAGATTTTGTCTTTCAGCGAGTCCGGGTCATTTCGTTCTTTTGTCACGTGACCGCGCCACAACGTTAGGCAAAGTCAGTATGCAAATATTAGTTCATGATTAGTGAACGATTACTATTATTTTTATATTTATTACTACTACTCCTATTAACAGTTTTTGATTCTCAACACATAATGTGTTAATAAACACTTAATTTGTTCATAAAATCATTTTCAGAGACAAGGTTTTTGTGTTTGTTGTGTTTTAAGTGTATTTTAATCTTCATCATACAACACCTTACATAGCCTAAGATTCATGAAGCATTTTTGAGTCACTTTATTTTTAGTTTATAATAAATTCCCTTCAAGTTGTCATGTAATTGAAAAGTAACTTGCCAATGGTATGTAATAACTAAATATCTTTTATGCATTTGATTCTTGAATTTATTAAGTTGATATATAATAAGTCAATCAGTGTAAAGATCGTCAGTGTATTGTTTGTAGCATTTGATGTTTCAGATATTATAAACACTTTATACACACTCTTGGATTGTTTATTTTTTTAAAATACAACCTTAACAAGATAAAATCAAAATATACTTATATAACAGAAGACATTTAAAGTGCAAAACAAGCTGATAAGTTATACAAATGAGTAAGTTTTAAAATAAATAACACGTTTGTGCCAAAAGAGCGATATAATAATAATGATAAATAAAAAATAAATTAGAATCAAAAGATACTAAATAACATTAACATATCAACACTAAAATCACAATGTAACAAACAATTTATTGGACATCTAGCAAATTATGAGCCGGAAAGAGAAAAGACTGAAATGACCCGGAGGAGTCGGACTCGCAAAAAGACCTAATCTTTTCGGATCCCGGCACTATAGCGGTCACGTGACTAAAGTGCTAAAGAAGCCAGTCCGGACTGAGTGCACGGACTGCACACGTTAACATCAGAGAGAAGTAATTTTGTGTCGAACAAAAGAGATTTAAATCTAAAGAAGACAGATCAGAGTTTGGGTAAACCAGACTAAAAGACCCAGGTAGGCTTTAGTAATATATTTATATTTTTTTTAAATTTTGCATTATAGTTTTGTCTTATTTGTAGTGTGATTCGCGTTTGTGTATAAAACGCTAGTAGATGTGGAAGTACACACAACATTTATTGATATTTTAGTAAAATGAACGAAATGACTCGAAAAAAGATCCGTTCATTTTACTGAACAAGACTCAAAGAACCGAATCCGTAAAATGATCCGAACTTCCCATCACTAGGCTCCACCCACTTTTGTAAAATGAGCGGGAAAAAGCAGTTCATTAGCATTTAAAGGAACAAACTGAAAAAAATGCTACATCTTCTTTTCCAGAATGGACACCTGTTTCTTTCTCTCTTTTTTAGGTAATAAGGATCATGAAACAATGGTGCCAGTATTTATACACAGACGATCCGATAAATTTAAAAAAAAAAAGCCAACACCCTGGCAAAATGTTGGTAACTTTTCAGAAAATAAGACAGATTACACAAAACATTTTCCCTACTCATAGTCAATGGTTGGATGATGCTAATTATTCACGCTGTTTCCTCTCGTGGGAACTTGTGAATATTTTACCGCCAAACTATCTAGTTGCACTACGGCTGTCGTGATATTTACCACAGAGACCGGGAAGCAGACGGTGACCATGACTACGTGATGCAGGACCATGAGAAACTCTCGACGCAGATAGCCCATCACAGCGGTAACCTTAGACTTGGACCCGTTGTCCACCTCATGACCTTTGACCTGCATCTTGTACCAGTAACACAGGAACATGGCGTAGATATCGTACACGAAATACGGCACCGCAAACAGGATGTAGGTACTGGTCAGCCAATGCCTGAGAGACACAAATGAGAACCGCTCATCGGTTTAGAACATGACACACTTGCATCTTTTTGAACTTCTAGAACGTTACATTTAGATGTTTTGACGGAATCTGCAATTTAAAACAACATACAAACGAGTGGCAACAAAATATCAAGAAAAAGTATTTATTTCATTACAAAAATTATACATTCTCTCCAAACATACTGATATATTTCATTTATTTTGTTTTCTTTTTGATGATTATAACAGACAACTAAAAAACGCTAAATTAATTTATTCATCCGAAAATTTTAATATTGTGAAAAAGTCGTTCTTATCTGCTCAGTAACCAAAGACACCTGCAAGGGCCTTAAAATGGTTTCTGAGTCTAGTTCTGTAGGCTGCACAACAATGGGGAAGACTGAGGTCTTGAAAGTTGCCCAAAAGATGACAATTGACACCTTGCACAAGGAGGGCCAGATACAAGAGGTCATTGCAAAAGTAGCTGGTGCACACAGAGCTCTGCATCAAATCACATTAACAGAGAGGCAAAAGGAAGGAAAAGATATAGCTGCAAAAGGGATAGCCACACCCTGGAGAGGATTGTGAAACAAAACCCATATTAAAAATGTGCGGGAGATCTCTTTATATTATTAGAGACTATTTATGATCTATTGCTGTTTGAAACAGAAATAAACTTGCTTTTTTTGGTAAAGAAAACACATTTTTCCCCAATTTAGCATTTAGGGATGTACCGTATTTTTTGCCGTATAAGACGCACCGGCATATAAGACGCACTTAATTTTAAATGAGGAAGATCTAGAAAAAAAAAAGATTCTGAACCAAATACTGTAGTAAAATATTTTATATCAACTGTGTAAAAGTTAACAGCAGTTTTAAGAACAATTATATGCCAAACATGTAACATGAACACTCAGTAAACAGTAAAAGTAACAAAAAAAGGCTGTAATGTTTCATACTTGCTCCTTACGATCCGCGCTATATAGGATCGACGAGCAGAGATGGGCGATGACGTCAGCGCGCACCGACGGCTCCGGAGTGTGATGGGAATTTTCCTGTATAATACTACCATCTAGTGGTTATTTAGAGAAATGTAATTTGAGAAACTTTTAAGAGACACGTCATACTTCAGTCCCGCCCTTCTTCCGGCGCTTGTCTCTTTGAGAGGCTCGAGATTCTTTTCCAATGCGGATAACACTTGTGTAGGAAATACGTTGAGACTGCTAAATCTTTACAATAAATAGCCGCATTTGCTGTGTTCTCTCAAATGGTCTCCAGTGTTTATTATCAATTGAGAAGGTATATTTTTACCATAACAGGAGCTAGGCCGAAGCCGCGGCCTCTCTTACGCCTCTCCTACGGCTGTGACCGCCCTCCGCTCCACGGCGCTCTGCATTAGCCATATAAGACGCTCCAACTTTTCCCCCTCAGAAGACAAAGTGCGTCTTATACGGCGAAAAATACGGTATGTCGTTTTGGAACCAAACCCTTCGGAATTTGTTTTCATTTAAGATCTTCTTTCTTCCGACATTTAAGTAAAAGTAGATACCTATATTTGAGCGTGAGGAAGTTTTGCTGTCCTCAGGAACTTTTTTCATAACAATCACACATGCGACAGACGAAAGATTACAATCTTTTGTGGAAAAACCTAAGAGGTGTTGACGTTTGGGAGTGAATATCACATTAATAAAGTGAGAAAAAAGACAGGTATTACATTGTTTTCCACTGGATACGCTCAGTGCTCTAAATTAAAGAAACACTTTAAATAACATTTGGAAAAATCTAAAAATTGCTCTAAACACAATTAAGAATCTCATCTGAACATTCACTGACCAACAAAACACTTTCTGACAGACAGATGGACCTACTGGTCTTCGATGATGTCATGGCAAGAAGAGGAAATGATGTAACCAGCAGTGGACGCCATGATGGCCTGAATGGATGACACCAGCCTGGAAAATATACAGTTGTAACAGAATTAAACAGGGTTTTAACTGAAATGTCAGTGTTAACGGTGAATGCGAACTCACAAAAAAAGAACAATTTGTCGTTAAACTCCAGATTCTGGTGATTAGAAGCAAGAATGTGTCAATTAAAGCAACACTGTGGAGTTTTTATGCCTTCAAACTATAGTTTTAAAGTCAGTTTGGTGGTATAACTTCATTATTATTAGTATTATGTAGCTCCCCATCTGAATTGGAACTGCGAGTGTGGACTTTCTCTGGGAACTTAAGTTTTTTTAACCACAAGTCTAAAACACATTCCCTGTGTTATTTAATTGCACTAAATTTGTGAAAATGAGTGAAATTTAATTAACCATTAAAACTAAAATGACAAAAAAATGAGTATTAAACCCCAGGCAGCTTTGGGAGGGCCCTCGAACGATACAGTCCACAGGAGCCAAATCATCGTTTCGTGTTTTTTCACAGCTTTTTTTGTAAAGGTCATAAAATGCACCAAAATATATTTTATACACCCAGCAGGTGGTGCCCCGAGTGCCTCGTCTCATTAGCAGAATCTGTTCAGAATCACAGAATAATCATTTTTTTCATGTACACTAGAGGTATAGCCGCAAATACATTGACATCCTTTGCAATTCATACAACCAGCAGCTGGCGCTATGAGTGTATAACCACGTCTAAGCTAATCAACTTATTTAGAATGTCAGGCTCATCATTCCATACATTTTTCATGTTCATTGGATGAAGTATGTGAGAGGTACAGTAACAAATACATTTATCCCTATACCTTTCAAAAGGGTCACATTTGTGATAGCGCCACAACATGGCCGTGTGATGAACTTCTGCGTTTTGATAACTTTTAATCCCTAATAACTTAAAGGGGGGTATTATGCAAAATCTACTTTATTGAATGTTGTGTTATAATGTCAGTCCCTCATTATAAACGGAAATTGAATCATTCATGAATATTTGAGTAATCCTTGAATCTCCTGCGGTAGCCCTTGAGGGGTGTTTTGCGAAGCCCCAGTCCTATCGCGTAGTTCCACCTCTGTCCCCTGGCTGCTGCTGCACCGCTCCTCCCCCTCCAGCTCAGGCAAAGATCTCATAGCTAAATGTAGCTTATGTTTTATTTCACAGCAAAACATAGTTTCATTACGATGCATATTTTTAATTTCCTAGTAAAATGCTTCCACAAAATGGTGTCAATTTACAAGAGGATATTTACCAAGCAGACACGTCTTGAAAAAGTCTCTGTACTTGCTCCGGTTCCGCCGAAAACTCACTTTCTGGGTCCGACGTAGGATCGTGTGCATAGGCTTATACAATATCCTCCGTTGCCATTTTGCAAAAACATGATTTTAATGTTTTTACTGTGAAAATGTAGCGGTGCTCGGAAAATGAAAACAAACGGTGGCAGTGCGCATGGACTATGACGAACTGAAGGGGGCGTGTCGGAAAGAAGGAGGGGGCTGTTAAAGAGACAGGTGAATATCAGGGCATTAAGCACAGCCAAGATGCCAAGTCAAATTTCTCTGAGGTTGTTTATGACAAATACAGCGATTACAATCCAACTGTAGGTAAAATTGTTACTTGAAGGTGCTATAAAACGACACGATATGCCTGACAAACATATACTACCCTTTTAGAGTAACCAATTTTTTAGCTTTATCAGGCAATTCACATCAGAGGACTTCATAAAAGTGCGAGATAAACATTTTCGCTTTCAATGGAACGCTGCAGAGCCATTGAATTACCTTGTTCATTGAGCATGACATTTTGGGCAAGATTTGGTGAGCTGAAACGTGAATTTAGTCACATTAAAGTGGGTGCTGCAAAGCCATCTTCCAATGCACAGTCAAAAAAGCTGAAATATATATATTGTTTTTCGGCTGTAGAGCTAAGTTTACATAGATCAGTCACCGCAATGGTAAGGTGGAGCACCGTTTTTAGCAAGCTTAACCTTATGCCAAAATTTGGTGAGTTTTTGAGCACACTTAGGTGGCCCCAACTGCGACAAAACACGCAGAGGATTAATAATCAGAGCAGATACAATAAGGCTTCGGCGCACAACCCCGGTTTAGGACAGGGGTCACCAAGTTTGGTCCTGGAGAACCGGTGTCCTGCAGAGTTTAGAACTTGCCTCAAAACACCTGGATGGAAGTTTCCAGCATACCCAGTAAGACCCTAAATAGCTGCTTCAGGTGTGTTGGATAAGGATTGGTCGCTTAACTCTGAAGGACAGAACCCCCTCCCCTCCCCCAAGACTTAAATCGGTGTCCCGTTATATAGGATTCCACCACTTTCCGGTACCACTGTGAGCAGAAAGTGTAACAGCGTTGTTAACCTGGCTGAAACAACGACGGTGTCCCCCTCGTTCCACTGGAGTCCAGGGATGTATCTCAGACACTGCTTGGAGAGGAGGAAGAGGCCTGGGAAGAACACCGACCCCGCTGCGATCAGGAATAGCATGGTCCCTCCCACACGGACTCAGGTAATACTGCTCTGAACAAATCTCTACGCTGCTCTCCTGCAACAAAAAACACATCCCAAAATGACAAAAATGGTAAATAACGGAACACCCAGAGTGTAAAAGTGATTCCCTCGAGTCTGGATTGTGTTACATAAACTGTGATATTATCTACGCCCCATATGATCACACATGTGGTCAAAAGCAGCACATGCAAGGCCAGTCACATGGCAAAGCCAGAACGGATGTCCACAGTCAATAATACCCTGCATTCTAGCCCTGAATCACTGCGGCTTCTTTAATAATGCATTACAACCAGCACTGGACTATTCAGTGAGCATTTCAGGAAAAAATATATTTTTTTTTATAATAAAACATCCACAAGTGCTTTTAAAAATTATTCCAACATGTCACATGACAAGAGACTTCTTACTAAACTATATAATGAACCTCTGAGACGTGATATAATTATACATTCCACCGAATGGGTACCATTTAGAACTTTATATGTATAAACAAGCATTAAAATTCCTTCATAAATACATTTTATTATTAAACAAAGAGTACTACATAGTATTTTTGTTAGCTATAATATTTAAAATATTGATACACTCCACATAAAACACTGAAAAATTGCATTTATTGCTCGTCTCCAGTGTCTAATGATTAAGGTCTTTTAAAAAGAACCTTTCTTTTGCATTGATATGTAATGTAATCCATACATGTTTGTTTCAAATACATTTATTTGCACTAAAAAATATACTTTACTCATTCCTGTTACTTGAACCCTCCTGAAAAACATGGGGAATTTCAATAAATCAGTTTTCCAGCAGGAGGTTGCATCACTTGGATCTTTAAAAGGCCATGGAAAGTTCACTCAATTACTTATTGGCATATTTGATGACTTTGTGATGATATCTTGGAGCGTAATTTTATCCTGTTACTCCAGAGATTTAATTAGTTTAGTATAAAAATGAACATATTTGGTAAATAACTGAATTCGCAGAATTTCTTGGTTCTATAATCATGTGCAACATGTGACTGTTTAGCACGTATTTGCAATTCTTTGCTAAAAACTTAGTCCTGTTACTTTCAGTCCTGTTATTAATATAAAGAATAACAAGAGGGTTAATGACAAAAAATGGCAGCCATCTCTTGATTAAATCTAATTACGTCTAATCTTAAATCTAATAAAACGTTTAAATAAGTTACTTAAGATGGACCAATACCCATTCGGAACACTGAAGTATGTTTGGTATTGGAATCGAGTAAAAAAAGAGATTTTGAAACGTTCGGGAACCCATTTGGTGGAACGGCTCACATATGAATATAAACAATACCCCAATACTCAATACTTTGTTTCCTCTCTGCAGTAGCTCACAGATTCAATCTGGTTGTTTGGGGAATGTTGGTGCACAGCCATTTTCAGATTTCTCTAGAGATTTTTAAAGATGTTCATGAATCGAGAAAACAAAAAGTGCTAGAAAATTGTACCAAAAAAAAAAAAACAGGTCAACCTCTCTAAACCTTAAACACTGTTCCAAGCACTTTTCGTTCCATTGTGCTTTGTTTTGTGCCAGAATTTTGAAAAACACAAGCCATTACACAGGTCTAGTACTTCCAAATTTACCCTTCTTTTCACCACTAGATGCCACTGAAGCACCGGTTTGGGGTCTGTGAACAAAGCTGAAAGATAATTCAGTATTGTCTCACATTTTATTTTGAATTACCTCGCAAATTATGTGTCATAACTCTTGTAATGTTCATTTAAAACCCAAAATATAAAAACGAATAACCTTTCAAAAACCTACACATTAAATTTGAAATCTAAATTAAACAATAGCTTGGTTGCACCATTGCTACTTGATTCCAAACAAACCTTTTGATTGGCAAATTTGCCGTGCCAGCAGGATTAAGATGAACATGACTAAGATTCGGAAGTCGGAAAAAGTGGGTAAAAAAGAGCGAGCCAGTGTTGGGAAGAATATATTTGTTTTTCACCTCCATTTTTACAGACGATTCTTTTTTTTATGAACATTTGAATAATTAGGAAGTATACAGCAAACTTTAGATCAGTAGATTTTATTTGCGTTACAGTCATATTCAGTAGAATAATTTAAGCATCATTGTAAAAAATAACGTGAAATTGTGTAATATAATAAAGTGTCTGGTGAAGCTTTTTAGTCCAAGTGCTCAGTAATCAAAAGAAATAGTTATAGTCAGTATTTTATATGCATTTATCACTTTAGTATTATTGACTGTCTACATCTAAAATTTAAGAATATTTTTTGTTGCATTTTTGAGTTATACTATTCTAAACTTAGCTTCTTTAGGAGGAAAAAACATGCATTTAGCGAAATTGGGCACATTTTGTGGAGCACCACAGTACATTTCTGCATACGGCACCCATTTGCCAAGCAGCAGCCCTGGTTGGGGTCCATATCTAAGATTTTTCTGTTTTATTGACATTTTATAAATGTAATATTGACACATGGTAAATACGGAATTTATAAATCACAACTTAAGCTATCACACAATTATAAAAGATTTGTTGTATTCAACAGCAGCAGGAGCCATCAGCACTCATGCATTTCCTCCAGGAGATGATAAAGTTGTCTGGTTGTTATTATAAAGAAAATGTGGAAGTAAATTTCAGTGATTACTTTAAAATATGTGACCATATATACTCTCGAATATATGAGTGAAGAGTGTTTTGACAGCTCCCTATTGTGTCCAAAACAAAGAGCCCTCATCATCATCATCATCATCATCATCATCATAGCACTGCTCCATCAATGCCATGCATGGAAACATGCTTCCTGACATTTCTCTCATTATAAATGTTAATATCCAAGAAAAACCCTCATCTAGTTCATGAAGCAGGGGATGCAAACGCACCCGAATCCGGCTAAAAATGCGCAATGCGCTTTGGTGCAATCACAAAAACAAACATTTGGTGGCAAAAGCAACACTGTAATAAAATCTGCATCCAAAATGGTCGACAATCCTTTAATACAAGGCATTAATGAGAGATAGAATTCAGAAAATGCGTTTCTTTCTCCAAACGCCATGTTAATAGATAGAGACGATGCAAACTGAGATATTTTGGCCTGGTTTGACGCATAAAAATGCTTGTTTGAGTTGAAACAGCCCTTGATTTTATCCATATGCCAAACCTAGAAACATATTACGCGACATGTTGGGAATGACAAAATGAATGAAGGGAGAGAAAAGAGGAGGAACATACGTGACGCTCAGCGGCCTGTCGACCCTCGCGTCCCCGCAGAAACCACCCGCGAAGACCGGGAGCAGGCTGTGGATCCTACAAACATGGTTTTCTGTGTTTTTAAGCCAAGTCTTGGAGAAATAAATCGATCCCGGCGGTCAAATATGCGACACCTGAGCTCGGTCTCTCCGCGTAGCGCACGGAAAGGCGAAAAATTATATATTAAATATAAACCGATATCAATATTTCAGTATTTATTTTTGCAAAACAGCAAATAATACGCGGTTAAATCGTTTTACAATCGCTTTTACGTGCTCCGTTTTTTTTTAAAAGAATGCTACATTATCGATCCGCCGCAGGACAGCAGTGCGCTTCCGTCTCCATCCGCGCCGCTTCACTTATTACAATCCCCGAATAAATCAAGCACCGGGCTCCCAATCGATCGATTCAACCCCGTGTCGACTCCAGCGAGCACACCGGACAGCGAAGCTTCTCTCCGGGCGACCTTTCCACCCGTGTTTCGCTGTTATATGTGGGTCAGTGGAGTGACTGAGGGCTGGAGAGCATCTGAGGCTCGTGTCTGTTGTGCAAAAACAATGAGTTCGTCCCTCAGGAGAGCACAATGTGCCGCATGTGGGAGCTGATAATTGTTTCTTAGAGTCTTCCAGCAATTCTTTTGGGGGTAATTGGATAAAAACGCCAGAGAAAATCCATGGAGAATGAATGCAACTCTTACCA
The DNA here is from genome assembly GCA_007224835.1 of Danionella cerebrum. Lineage (NCBI taxonomy): Eukaryota > Metazoa > Chordata > Actinopteri > Cypriniformes > Danionidae > Danionella > Danionella cerebrum. Next base: position 388,205 of record SRMA01026725.1, on the reverse strand, counting down.
GTGGAAACGTGTGTGTTGTTACACGGGATAAATGTGTTTCTGGTGCTCATCATTCAACAAAACGTAGCTTTATTTATGGAAAAATGTATGCTTGTATAGAGGACATGCGTTGACGTCACTTTCCCATCAGGCCACGCCCCATTCAGTGAGACTGAGTGGCAAAACACATCGTAAACTGGCTGCATTTAATAGAGAAACCCATTCTGGTGATACAGTGGGGTAAAAAGTATTTAGTCAGCCACCAATTGTGGAAGTTCTCCTTTTAAAAAGATGAGAGAGGCCCGTAATGTTCATCACAGATAGACCTCAACTACGAGAGACAAAAGGAGAAAGAAAAATCCAGAAAATCACATTGTCTGATTTTTAAAGAATTTATTTGCAAAAAATGGTGGAAAATTGCTGGTATTTTGGCCCATTCCTCCACACAGATCTCCTCTAGAGCAGTGATGTTCTGGGGCCAAAGATTTTCTATGGTGTTGAGATCCGGAGACTGGCTAGGCCACTCCAGGACCTTGAAATGCTTCTTACGAAGCCACTCCTTCGTTACCCGGGCGGTGCGTTTGGGATCATTGTCATGCTGAAAGACCCAGTTTCATCTTCAATGCCCTTGCTGATGGAAGGAGGTTTTGACTCAAAATTTGACAATACATGGCCCCATTCATTCTTTCCGTTACATGGATCAGTCGTCCTGGTCCCTTAGCAGAAAAACATCCCCAAAGCATGATGTTTTTTCTCCCCCATGCTTCACAGTGGGAATGGTGTTCTTTGGATGCAACTCAGCATTCTTTCTCCTCCAAACTCGACGAGTAGAGGTGTTACCAAAAAGTTCTATTTTGGTTTCATCTGACCATATGATATTCTCCTAGTCATCTTCTGGATCATCCAAATGCTCTCTAGCAAACTTCAGACTTTGTTTCGGGTGTCTTTTGACAGCTCTCTAGTTTTGGCCATGGTGGAGTTTAGAGTGTGAGGGTTTGAGGTTGTGGACAGGTGTCTTTTATACTGGTAATGAGTCCAAACAGATTCCATTAATACAGGTAATGAGTGGAGCCTCTTACAGAAGAAGTTTGAGGTCTGTGAGAGCCAGACATCTTGCTTGTTTGTAGCTCACCAAATACTTATTTTCCACCATATTTTGCAAAAAAATTCTTTAAAAATCAGACGATGTGATTTTCTGAATTTTTCTTTCTCCTTTTGTCTCTCGTAGTTGAGGTCTATCTGTGATGAACATTACGGGCCTCTCTCATCTTTTTAATCGGGAGAACTTCCACAATTGGTGGCTGACTAAATACTTTTTTACCCCACTGTATTTGATTTAAGCAGATTTGATTTCCTGTCCATGCTCGGAAACCATCAAACCAGACTTGAGATATTTTGTAAATAATGGTCCAAAATCCCTTCTGCCAGAATCCACACCTTAATTGAAGCTATTGAAAGCATTTAGAGGCTGTTATTGCTGCAAAAGGGAGTATTCACAAAATATTAATTTTTTCTTTTGTGGGTCCCAAATGTGTACACATGCCCATTTTATAAACATATATCATATAAACTTTATTTCACTTCTCAAAATATCACAGTGTTTGTGATATATTAACCTGAAAGTTCTTATGCAGAGAACCAATGACTTATAAAGGGAAAACATTGAAAATGTTTGCATTACTAATTTCTGTAAGTGAACTCTTGAATTTCCCAATAATTGGACTTCTAAAAATAGCATGCAACCTCAACCTCAACCTCAACCGAACCTACATCAGCATCTTACTTCCAATAATCGACAATTGGTGGTCACCTACACTGCAAAAAATACATTTACAATAAACTCTTAGCATCTGTAGTTAAGATCAAATATTCAGTGGCACTGTAATTGCTTTTACAGGATTGTACTTTTTTGGCGTACTTTATAACTGAAAAAATTAACATATTTTGTTGCAGTCCTGAACTGTAAAAAAGGATGGTCATGAACATCACATTTTACGGTTTAAATCCTTGTACGGTTTTATGCACACTTGTAAAATTTAAGGATTTAAATCGTAAAATGTGATGTTCATGACCATCCTTCTTTACAGGTCAGAACTGTTTAATGTAAAAGGGTGTAATAATTACGGTTTCTATTTTAACTGCAAATTTTACAGTAAAAATGGTAGCTGTGGTCTCTCACAGTAAAATCCTAAGAGTTAAATTAACTCTACAGAGTGTATTTGGTCCCACTCTACATAGAGTTAAACCAACTCTGAAGGAGAGTTATTTAAATAAGTCTATTTGAACTAAACAGTCTATTTTTTGTCTGTTTTTACTCTTTCTGGAGTGGATTTGGTCCCTCTCTGAATAGTTAATATTTAGTTTGCATTTTCCATGCAGATTTGAAAAAACATGAAGAAAATAGATTATTAAATTACTCTTTCTCAGAGTCGGTTTAACTCTATATAGAGTGGGACCAAATATACTCTGAGTAGAGTTAATTTAACTCTGAGGATTTTACTGTCTAGAACTTTACCATCGAACATACGATAGCATAGTTATTGAATTTATGGGACTGTACTGTAAATTTTCCATACGGTAAACGTTTTTTTTTTTTGGAGTTTAACTGTCTGAATGCACATGATCCCCCGGGTTTCTAACAAAAATGGTCCAAAACTCATTTTAAAACATTTAAAATGTATGTTAATACAGTAATCTGCTCATTTTACAGCAATAGATTGTTTTCACTGTACATTCTATAATTATCACGTGGGGATTGCACAATAATGGTGCGCGGTCATTATCTGCTATGAAAGTAATCTTAGAAACAACAGCAAGAAAAAAAAAACACGACACAAAAACATACGGTTACTCCATTTGATTTTAATAGTCCAAATTACAAAATGATACCATGGTCTACATCATCTAGAAATGAATAACAATATCCATGATCAAGGTTAGCATCGTCATCGTTTCTCTCGGTTTATAGACATGCATACTGCTGAGAAATATAAAAATATAAATATTATTATTTTTAAATTCTGGTTCATCACCTATAATTGAAAATGCTCGTAGTGTTTGATGAATTGAGAACAATAAGGCATTGAGATGCACTGCTGGAGCTGTACAGAGATGAGAGGTATCATTTCAGCTCCTTTTAACAAAAGAGGAATCGAAATATAATCTAAAGCTTAGAACAACGTTTCTAGACAAGATCTAAGGTATTATTCAAAGTAAGCTCATGGATAACCAGATATACAGTACCAACACTAAAAACCATTAAAGAATCACTCCATTACAACAAACTAGCGGCAAGAAATGTGGTTTTCAACAGTCGTTTCTTTGCATGAGCACGTTTTACGTAAAGGGGTGGTTCATCCAAAATGAAATTCTGCCAACAATTCCTCACATCCACACACATCACATTTGAGAGATCAGCACCTCCATCGATGCTCATGTGGCGGTTATTTGAGAGCCACGAACGATCAAACACTCCTACTTCGAAAGCTCTGGAAATTAATCAAAGGTATAGACAATCTAGAAATAAGGAAATGCTGAAACCACCAGATTGTGGACAGAAAGAGGCGATGGTGGATCTTCAGATTTCTTAAAGAAACCCATGTGAATTTTTTATTCATTAGCCTTCATCTACTAAACTGCTGTGAAAATGGATCAGATAAATAAACAAAATGTTTTTGTTGACCCTTTAAATGCAAACTGTTCATATAGTGTTGTGAAAACGTGTCTGATTTGTTCAAATCAGCAAACAAGTGCAAATAACAATCAAATCCTGTGGGTTTTAAATTACGATTTTTATTATTAAGGGAAGACAAAATCCAAAAGTACACAGATCTGTGTGAAAAAGTGTTCGCCCCCAGTTAAAACATAACTCTGATTACTTCTATACTTACTTGAAATCAAGATACTGCTTCTATTGGACCTTAGCAGACCAAAAGATCATGGAAGTCTAGCCATCATGCTGAGATCCAAAGAAATGAAAAAACAATTAAAGCCGCAAGCAGTGATCAAAGGGCTTGAGAACCTCCGGTGTTACCGCCTCTTGGTGGCCAGTTTGTCGCACATCCAATCCTGATTTAGGAGATGTGTTTAAAATTACTCAATACAGGCAAAGAACAACATTAGCCAAAGTGCTGTAGGCTAGCCAACAGGATAAGGAACATCGTAAATAAATAAAGTATAACATAAGCAAAAGTGGCCATTTTTATTGCTTAAACAGCCGACTTCCTGTCGATTGTGGAAATGCGATCCATGCTACTTATACGTAAGTCTTTGTACCAAACACGTGTGACGAATTTCATTGGCGTATGACACACTTGGAGAGCAACATATGCTGAAATGCATTAGGTGGTGCTATAGAGTCATTTTGCCACACCTACTTATCGAACCCCAATGAACTTAATTTTCACCATTTCTGACGTGTGAAATTTTGTGACTTTTGAGCACGTTTAGCCCCTCAATAATACACAGAAATCCGCAAATCGATAATACTCTGACCTTACAAAATGGTTCCAGGAGGAAAACCCTGCAGAGCACTAAGAACATAAACGCTCGTCTCACTTTTGCAAAAAAAAAACGTTTGATCTTTTTGGGAAAATACTCAAAACTTTTTGGAAGTTGTGTGTCTCGTTACATGTGGCGTAAAAGTAATACACGTTTCAGAAAAAGAACATAATACCAACAGTTAAATATGGTGGTGGTAGTGTGATGGTGGGGTTGTTCTGCTGCTTCAGGAACTGGAAGACTTGCTGTGATTATCGGAACCATGAATTCTGCTGAAATATCTGATATATCCTGCAGGAGAACGTCCGGCCATATGTTCGTGACCTTGTTTCTGAACGGCTGGAGAAAAACAAAATAAAGACATTGGAGCGGCCTGCTCAAAGTCATGACCTGAACCCAACGGAGCTGCAGTGGAATGATGTTAATAAGGCAGTTCATGCTCGAAAACCTCCCAATGTGCCTGAAATACAACAATTGTTCATCAAAACTCCTCCACGGCGCTGTAACGGACTCATGGCAAGTTATCGAGAACGTTTGACTGCAGTAGTTGCTTCTAAGAGAGGCTCGACCAGTTAATAACACGTTTCACACTGAGCTGAGTACTTTTGTCTTCCTTTAATTAAACACCCCTTCATTTAACCACAAGATTTGTTGTCTTCGGCTGTTCTTTGATGATTTAAAACATTAAAAATGGAAGTAACGTGCCAAAAAAAAAAAAAAAAAAACAAATCAGTAAGGTGCGAATACTTCTGTACACCACTGTATGTATTATTTTTTCGGAAGTGTGCACATAAAGACTTATTGGAAATATGTATTTGACATTTAAACAATGTTAATAATTACTTTTGTGTGCTTCGTGGCTGTTTTGACCCATTATAGTTAATTTGTTTTTGTTTACAAAGTCCCCTTGTCCTTGTGCTTCCTTGATTCTTACTAGCTTCCCTGTTTGGTCAATGTTGACCCTTTAGATAAATAAAACCTCAGTGGCATCCTCATGAACCAAGGAATCAAAATCGAGAATAAAATAAAATGTTTTAGGAGCTTTGATACGGACTGACGATCAACGGATGGCAAAACAATGTGAAATCTCATAAATACAGCAGTTCTGTTGGCTTGTAAACGGAAAATTACCCAGCATTCTTAGCAATTTCCCATAATTCCTTTGACCCGTGAAACTGAGAGCCTCATGGAAGTCATACGGACCACTCCTGTGGAGGTTATCACTCTATGCAAGAACATACCAACCACTGTACCAACCAAATACTCTAGAAGGGTTAAAGGAAAAGGCAACGAAACCTCCATCTCAGTTTTGGTAAAGGTTTGGGAAATTTACTTTACATCACTGACCCCTCCTTAGCAACCAGACTGTTTACCATAACAACCAATTTGCCATATCTCAGCCAAGGAAAAACATAGTAACATGGGAGTTTGTTTATTTCGCTCACATTGATATGGGGAACTTTGCTTGCTCCTCCACAGCAACCAAAATTTCTATCTTTTAAATGCCACTTTATCAAGCCAACATCAAAGCTTGCGAGATCTAGTTTTATTTGTTGTTTTACCCCACACAAAATGAAACATAGCGGATTATTGAGTTTTTCCCAAAGGATGTGCCAAAATATAATTATTCCCCATTCCATTCGCTGAATGTTGTGCCCAATGAAAGTGCCACCAAAGAGTTAAGGAAACATAGATTTAGCATCATAGATTTTTTAGAGGCAGTTTGTCGAGAAAGCAGTGATAAAATGGTTGAGCGATTTTCTGGTTTGCGTGTAAACACACGAAAAACGTTTTTGAAATAAAACACGTTTTAATCATGAAGTACTCAATGAAGGGGATTGAAAAGCTGACGGATGAACATTTTGGATGAACTACTCTTTAAAAAAACATGTAGAGAAGCCCTTCTTTAAACACATCATTCACAACAGAAAAAAAAAACAACAACACCTACAAAAGAAGTTTCGGAAGCCGTGGATTACTGTTATCCTGGGACCTCAGGTTTTCGAGAAATTAGCCAGATTCCAGAGTTTCATTTGGTGCATTCGAAGTTTTACAGGGATACAAGTGTCTGGAAATGGGTTAAGCCCCACCCATGAGTCGTCTCATTGGTTTTACTCCCTAACCCTGTTTGTTATGGTAGCGATGTCACGATTCTACATTCAGTGGGCGGGGCTTATCCCATCTTTAGTCTGCACACAGGGGTACTTGGGATACAATGTTAAGTGATGGGAACCAAGTCCTTCTTCAATGTTTTTTATCTAAGATCATAAAGTACCCAGCTGATCATTCTTCAGCTCATAAAGAGGTTTTAGAGCTTTTTCTGTCTGCAAAGTATCACTAAATGGGGCAAAAATGCTTAAAAAATAATAATCGATCTATTCACAGTAGAGTAGTGTCTCTCTGTATTGAAATGTGGCACAACATACAAGAGCTGGTAATATAATTAGAATGCAATGAAAATGAGGATTTATTTCAGTATTTCCAATTAAACGCTCAAAGTTATATACTATGCGATGCCAGGTGCCACACCCAAATAGGTTTCTCAGTCTAGTTATAAGGGCTACTTTACTAAAGTAAACAAAGCTGTTAACATAGCTCTGTGTCCCAAGTACATTAATGGAGGTGAACGGTGGTAGAAAAAAATAAAAAAAATCAATCGGATAATAGTACCCTGGAGAGGATTGTGAAACAAAACCCACTAGAAATGGGGGGAGCTTTAGTGAGTGCATCAAGAACCACCATGCACAGACATGGGCAAGATATGGGTTTCAGCTGTCGCATTCCTTGTGTTAACCCACTCGAACATGAGAGAGCGTCCGAAGAACCTCGCCTGGACTAAAGGACTAGACTGCTGCTGCATGGTAAAGTATTTTGGAACTTACAGAGTGCTGAGGAGGAGAGGAGAGGTACAGTACCCACAATCCAGTCTAAAAATATGGTTTGGGCCATGTCATCTGCTGGTGTTGGTACGAGGTCAATGCATCCGTCTACCAGTAAGTTTGACCACCTCATAGTTCATAGGTTTAAGGACCATGGTATCCATGCTCTAAAGGTCTGACCTTAATCCCTTTTCAAATCTATAGGGTATTGTGAAGAGGATACAGCAGGAATTCAAGCACAACCAAGAGTGCCGCACATGCTCATAGTTTCATGTTCAATCATTTCAGGTGAAATTTCGTTGATCACACGAACAAAAACAAAGTAACACTTGAAATAGTGTTTCTTTTTTCATATTTTTATGGCCAGCACCTGAAGTTGTACTTTTATGGTAAGGATCGCTGTTTAAAGTGCTGATATGGATGATTCTCCCAGGATTAAGATCATAAAGAACCTCTGTAACCATCACAAAAGCCTTGAGATAAGACAATACTGATCCATACTCAGTCCTTTAATCACCACATCATTCTCCGCTTCCTGTTACATGGAAGATTTGAAGTATTTGTCCAGTAATGTACAGATACGACGGGATGGGTGAAGCGCCAGCCAAAACATAAAATACTTTCATTTAGCTTCTCCAGGATTTTAATGGAAGATTATTGTTCAGAACACAATAAACCATGCTTTCGGAGCCACAGCCGGTCAATAAAATGACAATACTGAGCACCAACGCCTTAAAAGAAGTACCAGAGCCTTCCCGATTTGATCAAAAATAGTTCAAACCACGTACCAACACAGTAAGTGGATGTTGGAAAATCACCACCTCCTGCCACTGGACAATTTGACAAAGAGATGAACAGTTTATACCACAGCCATGCTCCAGGGGGCGATGTTGGGCATACTTGGTAGAGATGTGTAATGGGTGCATTGTTCTAAGCTCGGTTTAAAATTCCAATTTGCAATCGAGAGACGTTTAACTTTAGCTACCGGCACCAGTAAGATCTGTAGCAGCTTTAACCTCTGGAAGGCATCAGCGCTGGAGTCAAGGATTCCGTCGATCTCCGTAAACATTTCTCCTCTTCTCGTCAATTCACTCATTGATTGAAAGCAAAAACCAAGAGAATGAGGCACTGAACTAATATTTTGTTGAGCAAGGGATAACTATCTTGTGCAGGGGTCATATATATATATGAACTACAGCCGCGGAGAGTTGAAAGGTCAGTATCACGCACCTCGACGAAACAAGCAGCGCAGCGAAAATGACACGATAAAAATCATTTAAAAAAAATGTAAAAACCATTTAGTTTTCGTGACGAATGCGAGGTAAAGGTTTTTTATCTCTGAGGAAGGAGCGTGTGTGTGTTTTTCTCATTTGCGCGAAACTGTGACGGCGGCGGCCAAGTGGCATAACGTGGAGAGACATTTCACGACGTACCAACTATCCACAGAGCAGCGCACTGAATGCAGAAAAAGCCGCGAGTTGCGGAGGTGCACATCTGCAAGACTCCTGTTCCTGACCGCAAGTTCAACATACTGGTAAACCGTACGCAATGCCAGGCTTCCCAGTAACTGAAAGAAACAGATACGTTTGTAAAATGTAAAAATTTGTTTGCGTTAAAACGATATTTTTTTATTCTTAGCTCACTTTTTGTATTTATATGATTTATTATTTGTACTTTGTGATTTCCTTGGATTGTTGTAGAAGTGATCATTTTGAAGTGTTTTGAACATTTATATATTTTTTTTCAATTTAATACACACTCGCGCTTAGACAAAATAAAAATATAAAGTGTTGCATATTAATATCCGTATCCTCAGTTCTTTGTGAGAAATAATTAACATGATCAGTGTTGATACGAATCTCCTAAATTATTAATAAATTATTAAGTAGCTCTCGATTCCAAAAAGGTTGGTGACCCCTGATCTAATGGTAACAACACAACGGGCAGGACATTGGCGGAAACCAGAACTTTTTTAAATTATTGTCGGTATGTTTTAGTGAGGAACCCGTAATATCTAGGGTTCTACTAAATTAATTCACATCCTCCATCACAAATCAAACTATAAAACTGTTTGCATGGTGAAGACAATTCTAGGGATAGGCGATACATAAAGTGTAGTGGTAAAACGTCCGGATTAAAAGGTTATGAACAATTGTTGGTGAGTAATTCTACATTTCTATTATTAAAGGCGTGTTTTTGGAGCTTATCTCCAAATGAGGTATGAAAGTCAGTCGCAGCAAGACAGAATACATGTGTTTGAACAAGAGGGAGGGAAATAGAACAGTGAGGTTACAGGGGGCTGAGGTCAAGAAGGTGCAGGAGTTTAGGTATTTGGGGTCAACAGTCCAGTGCGACGGGGAGTGTGGAAAAGAGGTGAAGAGACGAGTGCAGGCAGGTTGGAGTGGGTGGAGAAAAGTGTCAGGGGTGTTGTGTGACAGAAGAGTGTCAGCAAGAATCAAAGGAAAGGTGTACAGAACAGTAGTGAGAGCAGCTATGATGTATGGGTTGGAGACTGTGGCAGTGAGGAAGAGACAAGAGGCAGAGATGAGGATGTTGAGGTTCAGTTTAGGAGTGACGAGGATGGACAAGATTAGGAACGAGCACATCAGAGGGACAGCTCAGGTTGGTTGTTTTGGAGACAAAGTCAGAGAGGCCAGATTGAGATGGTTTGGACATGTGCAGAGGAGGGATAGTGGTTATATTGGTAGAAGGATGTTGGAGATGGAGATGCCAGGCAAGAGGTCAAGAGTAAGACCAAAGACAAGATATATGGATGTGCTGAAAGAGGACATGAAGGTAGTTGGTGTAAGAGTAGAGGATACTGAGGACAGAGTTAGGTGGAAACAGATGATTCGCTGTGGCGACCCTTAAACTGGGAACAGCCGAAAGGAAAAGAAGATCTGTACATTTTAAACCATCCATTATTTATTGTTTTTAACCCGTATGAAACGTAAAAAAAATAAAATCACTTGGTGGTTTATCAGGAGGAAAGGGGTCTGTCGGACCACTCATCTATTAACAGACAAAGGCAGAAGGTGCTTAACTTGTATCACTATTACATCAAAAAAGGTTTAAGTCAGAAGGAACTTTATGAATGCATCACCAATGAGAAATTATATTTATAAAGTGTCCGGAAACTAAAGTTAAAGGTAACACGGTTGTTTTACACAGGATTCCTCCTCTAGGTTGAGCTTCAGACCACATTTTTGTATGGGTTTTGTTTCACAATCCTCTCCAGGGTGCAGTTATCCATTTGGCTTATAAACTCTTTTTGTTTACCAGATCTTTTCTTCTAAGAGACTCTTTTGCAGGGACCTCCTGTGCCTCGCCTTCTTTGTGCAAGGTGTCAATTGTCATCTTTGGAACACCAGTCAAGTTAATAAGCTGATCAGATTGTCACCAACTGTCTTCAATATGGAACCTTTACTAAATTATTTAAGTGTAAACTGCTGTTTGGGGGGGGGGGGGTTCTCCTCCAGCTTGTGCAGCAGCACGTTCAACTTTATAGACATAATTTGTTTTAGGACACATTGATTAACTTTTATTATGACAAATTATTGATTGTATGGGTTTTGTTTCACAATCCTCTCCAGGGTGCAGTTTTTTCCCCTTTGCTTGTACACTTTTCTACCAGATCCCCTCTCTAACCAGATTTCCTCTCTAATATTGAGCCTGTACACAGAGCTCTGTGAAAAGCAGCCACTTTTGCAGTGACCTCTTGTGCCTCGCCCTCCTTGCGTTAGGTGTCAATTGTCATCTTTTGGGCAACAGTAAAATCCTCAGTCTTCCCCTCTGTTGTGCAGCATACAGAACTAGGCTGAGAGACCCTTTAAAACGCTCTGAAGGTGTTTTCAGTTAATTAGTCAATTAAAGTATCTTGAATATGGAAACCGTCTCTCAATATTCGCGGTGGAAACTGCCGTTCAAGACATGGTTGTTTGACACGAGGGGTTTCTCGTCTTGTTTCTCGAGGGGATTCTCGTGTTTCCACTTTATAAACGTAATTTGGACACCTTGATAAACTTTTCTTATGGCATAATATTGGTAATCTCTCCAGTTTTAAGTATGCGTTTTGTTTCACAATCCTCTCCAGGGTGCAGTTATCGATTTTGTCTGTAAACTATTTTTCTACCAGATCTGTTAATTTCTAATAACAGCACATTATACGCAATTACAGGTAATCTACACAATGTTTCGCTTGAATTTAAGCATTTTTTTGACGTGATAATGATCATTGTCTGTCAATGGGAGGGTGGAACACCACACCCCGGCAGCAACATATGACATCACAACTAAACTGTACAGGGCAACAAACTCTTAAACAGGAACCCTGAGCTATGTGGGCAGTTTATTCTTGTCCCTCCAGCATCGAGACTGAGCGATGTAGTTCCTAGCGAAGGGCAAATTAAAACGTAACTTTGCATTATTTATGTCGTAGCTTTAATAATCATCCTTGTGAAAACTTCATGACCGTAGTGTACATTTTTTTTTTACATTTAAGCAATTTAAGTTTCAAGAAAAAAAAAACTACTTTTATGATTTAAATATTAGGCGTTTGCATTTTTAATAGTGAAAATTAGTCTCTAGAGAAAAGTTGGAATAAAAAAAACAAATACGGTGATCCATTTTAAGACCCATCCTTAGTTTCGACGCGATTATAATCAATGCTTCATCAGCAACAAGTCCCTTCTCAGAAATACCATGTGACACAGAGCGTCGACGTAAGAATGCTTAGCTTAAACTACGTTTTAAATCTAAAAGAATGCATAAAAGATACAACAAATGACACGTTTCTTCTGATTTCTATGACCTAGAAACATACGAACGAGAATATTTTGATTTGTTTTAGACGTCTGCTCGTGTTACGCTGTGAAGCTTCTCGGATCGCGTGCATGAACGAGATTTTTGCATCACTTTATCCGTCATCAAAGTCAATATTTTGCCATGGTTTAAAACGTTTTTACGGCTAGTAAATAATATTAATACAAAGGGAAAACAGTAGCAAAACACTATCACAGTTTCCTCGTGAAAACAGAGCAGACGGGGAGAGGAGAGTATTTCGCGCTCCGTCGCTTCTTTAGTGTCGTAGCGTACCGTGCTACAGCCGCGCTCTGCTAGCTCTGAGGCTGCGGGATGATGCTGGAGCAGTCGGTCACCAGCAGATCCACCACCGTGCTGCCGCTCACAAACACCGTGGGTGCAGCGGAGACCATGTTGCAGAGGGTGACCGTGGCCCCGGACTCCGCCTCGCTGATGGTGGTGATGGGGCTGGGGTCGCTCTCTGGGGGGTTGTGGGTGCCCATGTGGCCTTGCAGCTGGGTGGGGGTCTTGCAGTGCACCCCGCAGAGGTGGCAGACCAGGACCCCTCCGGAGCCTGCGGCGCCGAAGCCTCCGCCGCTCTCCTTCCACTCCTGGCCGTGGTGTTTCTGAGCGTGCACTCGGAGGTACGTCAGCGTGGTGAAGCCTGAGGGAGATTTACGCGGTCGAATCATCATCATCATCTAGGAGAGCGCTAATCAATGCTAACGTGGAAGAAAATCTTTATTTAATGAGGACTGGTTTGATAAAAACATTATATTTGTTAATGACTTACTGGATTATGAAGGTAATCTTTTAAGCTTCCCCGCATTTAAGGAAAAAATTTAACTTTAATTGTCAGTTGAGTTTTTTTAATTCACCACCATTAATTCTAATGATTAAAAACACACTCTTATACTCAAGAGTTACTGTTGCCTTACCCATTCTAAGGGTGAATGAGTGGAAATCGACAGATACAAAATTTAACAATAAAATTATCAATATAATTATGAGACAAAAGATTTATGATGTTGACTTTGATAGATCTTCTTTTAAAGATTCTCCAAATTCTGTTATGAAAATTAAAGCGTTTTCAAAATTTGTGAAATGGCCTGTGTCTCCCAAAGTGAAAGAGACTCATTTTAAAATAATTAATAATATTTATCCTGTCCATTTGTTTCTTCATAAAAGATTTAAATTTGAAGTTGAACTATGTTCCTTCTGTAACTCTGAGGATGAATCCTTGGATCACTTGTTTTTTAATTGTCACTATTCACAACTATTCTGGTCAGATGTCAGAAGTTGGTTGAATGTTAAAATGAAAATCCCCCTTTTTATAACTGAACACATTTTGTACTATTGTGATAATTTGGACTCTTCATCAGATATTGTTGTAAACACTGTTTTGTTATTGGCTAAATATCACATACACTGCAGTAAATGGAAAGGTAATAAGCCCTCTTTTGCTTGTTTCATGAATGACTTTAGAATGTATTTTTCATCTCTGGTAACAACTAGAAACTGGAAATCTGCAAATGTAACATCCCTCCTGCTCTCTAAATGTCTTTAGTTTTGATTATTCCTGTGCTTTTTTGTTTGTAATTATTCTGTACTTTTGCCAACGCCCCCTAGCGTAACTTTTAGTTTGTTGTTTAGTTAAATTGTTTTTGATTGTTGTTGTTGTGTTATAACTTGTCCTCTACGAGTGTTTGTAAGTTTTCAATAAAGTTTCAATAATAAAAAAAAAAAGCTAATCAATGCTAACACTCACTGCGGTTGCATAGGTGGCAGGAGTGATGCTGTGATTGGTTGTGCACCCTCATGTGATCTGTGATGTAGGCGGCAGACAGCAGTTTTCCGCAGACGTGGCAGGGAACCTTATCTCCGTGTCTGATCAAGTGCGCGCGCAGCCGGTCCCGCGTGGCAAAGCTCGATTCACAAGTCTGGATCGAACACAGAAAAAACAAATGATTTAAATCGATCAGGAAGCGGCTCCATTAATTAATCGACCTCGGAAAACCGTGCCGCGCTTTTCAAAGGAATAACAATCCGCTCAATATTTGCCGTCACACCAGTGTCAATAAACTTACACTTGCAAAACCTCAGGAACTTTTAGGTGCGTGATCCACCGGTTCTACCAAACAGCTGCAAATGTCAACAATGTCACACACAGTTGTGAGGTGAAACAGAAACAGCTGTGTAAGAGGTTTAAAATTGGGCAAAGAACAGTAAGACTAAAAGAGAGACCGTTAGTTGTGGTATCTAGCAAAAGATTGTACCGGTATCAAATGTTGGATGACACCCAGTCATGAACTGTAACAGAAACAGCTGTGTAGGAGGTTTAAAACTGGGAGATGAACAATGAACAAAAAAAAAAAAAAAAAGACAGTTAGCTGTGATGCCAATTTTGAGCACAAGATTTTACCCGTATTAATATTAAATATTGGAGGAAACCAAGTCATGAACTGAAACAGAAACAGCTGTGTAAGAGGCTTAAAACTGGAAACGGAAGTAAAAAAAAAAAAGACAGCTGTGATGCCAGTTTTGTGGACAAGATTTAACCAGTATTAATATTAAACGATGGATAAAACCCAGTCATGAACTGTAACAGAAACAGATGTGTAGGCAATGAACAATGAACCAAAAAAAAAAAAAAACTTTTGCAAATGCCGTACTTTCTGAGGAAAAAATTTGTTAAAGGTCAGCTTTTCCCCCAAGACTTGTATTGGGTGGTAGTCAGTCTGCTGCAGCCAGGGCCATGGGGGCGCTCGCCGCGGTTTGGCTTCACTCCGGCAGCCGCGTGAGACATTCAAACGATTGGATTCTGGCTGACCCTGACTTACTGGACAGGTTGGGATTAGAGAAATATTATGGACTTGGACTTAAATTAGTTTTTTAGCAGATATTGGAAACATTTCCTTTAAAATGTATACTATATTTGTTCAAATAATAATACGGAAACTTCCATACCGGACATTTGAAGGGTCGTTCTGAAGAATGGACCTGTCTGACATGACTGTTGAGATGATCTGGCCTGCGGGTAAAAGGAGCAGAGATGTCAAGAAAAATATCCAACTCCTCTCAAATAATAACCCTTAGAATTCCAGAATCTGGTCAATTTCTTGGCATAATTCTTTTAGTACAACCTCGTTTTAAAATATTTACTCTACACAATAATTCCACAACAAGCCGGAACCTGTACAAAAAAACTCTGAGTAGTACATTTAAAAAGTGACGTCAAAAATTGAGAGTGAGCGGTTTTCATGTTTTAGAACAAAAAATGTATAAAAATGTTTAAATTCCCAAAAAAGAAAACGTCAAAATAATGTAAAAATTGTATTAAACAAACAGGCGAACCTCTCCTAAACTTTTTACACTCATTTCGCAAAAACACGAACCATATCACAGGTCTTGTGCATCAAAGGGTTATACCTTCTTTTCACCACTAGATGGCCCTGATTTGAAGTCTGTAAAATGAAAAGGAAAGGCAACCGCAAAATCTCACATTATAATTAAGTATAAATATAAATTGAACTACCTTTATGCATCACAACTCGTTTGTTCTTTTAAAACCTTTTTGAAACATACATTAAGAATTAAAATTATATACACTGGTGTGTGCGGAGACGTCAAACAAAAGAAAAGATCAAAAGTCATTTTTAATCGATGCTTTTAAAGATAATAATGTTTAATTCTTTATTAATCCCTCCAAACATTCTACAAAGACGGTCAGATTGGATGAGCATCCAGCCAGCTTTTAAAAAGGTGTAAGACAATAAACCCTGAAACTCCAAGGTTCTGTGATTTTGATATTAAAAT
The DNA here is from genome assembly GCA_007224835.1 of Danionella cerebrum. Lineage (NCBI taxonomy): Eukaryota > Metazoa > Chordata > Actinopteri > Cypriniformes > Danionidae > Danionella > Danionella cerebrum. The sequence continues at coordinate 372,231 of SRMA01026725.1, read as the reverse complement.
TATACTAAAAAGTCAGTTGTTGACTATTGTTTCAGACGTAGAAGAGATACAATCCCAATTTAGTAACAGCAAGATCAAGACTGGTCTTACCGAGAGAACGCTTTGGAACAGTGTGGGCAGACGTAAGGTTTCTCCACGCCCCCCTGGTGGGACTTGACGTGATGACTCATGCGATCCTTCCTCTTGAAGCGCTGCTGGCAGATCGGGCAGGAGAAAGGCTTCTCGTCAGAGTGCGACAGCCTGTGTCTGTTCAGGTGGTACACGTCCCTGAAGGCTTTGCCGCAGGTCTCACAGGCGTGGTTCTTGCGCACGGGGTTGGGGTTCTGGTTTACTGGCCTCTGAGATGGTAGAACAGAAGAGTTGCAATGTTGCACTTACTGACAATCACCCAACCGACGGCCTGCAGAGGTTACGGTCCATCACCAAAGTTTGTGTCATGGAAGGAAACTAAACAAGCTAATTCTATCAGCTCCAACCCCACTCTGCGACCATGGTGGATATTTCTCAGCATTACTAATCATTGGTTGCTAGCTTTTGTTGTTTTAAATATACCCTGCACATACAGTAAGGTAAAAAAAAGTATTGAGGCAGCCACCAATTGTGGAAGTTCTCCCGATTAAAAAGATGAGAGAGGCCCGTAATGTTCATCACAGATAGACCTCAACTACGAGAGACAAAAGGAGAAAGAAAAATCCAGAAAATCACATTGTCTGATTTTTAAAGAATTTATTTACAAAATATGGTGGAAAATAAGTATTTGGTGAGCTACAAACAAGCAAGATGTCTGGCTCTCACAGATCTGAAACTTCTTCTGTAAGAGGCTCCACTCATTACCTGTATTAATGGAACCTGTTTGAACTCATTACCAGTATAAAAGACACCTGTCCACAACCTCAAACCCTCACACTCTAAACTCCACCATGGCCAAAACTAGAGAGCTGTCAAAGGACACCCCAAACAAAATTATAGAGCTGCACCAGGCTGGGAAGACTGCAAAAGGTGAACAGCTTGGTGTGAAGAAATCAACTGTAGGAGAAATTATTAGAAAAATGGAACACATATAAATAATCTCCCTCGATCTGGGGCTCCATGCAAGATCTCACCCTGTGGGGTCAAAATGATCACAAGAACGTGGAGCAAAAATCCCAGAACCACACGGGGGGAACTAGTGAATGACCTGCAGAGAGCTGGGACCAAAGTTACAAATTCTACCATCAGTAACACACTACGCCACCAGGGACTCAAATCCTGCAGTGCCAGTTGTGTCCCCCTGCTTAAGCCATTACATGTCAAGTTTGCTAGAGAGCATTTGGATGATCCAGAAGATGACTGGGAGAATATCATATGGTCAGATGAAACCGAAAGAGAACTTTTTGGTAACACCTCTGCTCGTCGAGTTTGGAGGAGAAAGAATGCTGAGTTGCATCCAAAGAACACCATACCTACTGTGAAGCATGGGGGAGAAAAAACATCATGCTTTGGGGCTGTTTTCTGCTAAGGGACCAGGGTGACTGATCCATGTAACGGAAAGAATGAATGGGGCCATGTATTGTCAAATTTTGAGTCAAAACCTCCTTCCTTCAGCAAGGGCATTGAAGATGAAACTGGGTCTTTCAGCATGACAATGATCCCAAACGCACCGCCCGGGTAACGAAGGAGTGGCTTCGTAAGAAGCATTTCAAGGTCCTGGAGTGGCCTAGCCAGTCTCCAGATCTCAACACCATCGAAAATCTTTGGAGGGAGTTGAAAGTCCGTGTTGCCCAGCGACAGCCCCAGAACATCACTGCTCTAGAGGAGATCTGTGTGGAGGAATGGGCCAAAATACCAGCAACAGTGTGTGAAAACCTTGTGAAGACTTACAGAAAACTTCTGATCTCTGTCATTGCCAACAAAGGGTATATAACAAAGTATTGAGATGAACTTTTGTTATTGACCAAATACTTATTTTCCACCATATTTTGCAAATAAATTCTTTAAAAATCAGACAATGTGATTTTCTGGATTTTTCTTTCTCCTTTTGTCTCTCGTAGTTGAGGTCTATCTGTGATGAACATTACGGGCCTCTCTCATCTTTTTAAGTGGGGGAACTTGCACAATTGGTGGCTGACTAAATACATTTTTTATCCCACTGTATGATTAATCGTGACCCCCTTCAATGGAAATCGCACGGGAAGGTTCTAAGTGAGTTTTAGGTGTTTAAGTGATGTACGATAACTATCGCCAATGATATTGGGGAAAAATGACCTCGTAATGGTCATTTCTCGAAATGGAACTCATAATAGCTGTGAATATCTGTGAATGTTTTTGAAGATTTTTTTTTTTTTTTACAGTGGATCCGGATTGCCTGAGGGACTTTGGTTTAGGAGTCCCACACATCACCTTTGAAACTAGCGGCTACAGTGAAAAACACACAAGAAAAAGAGAATAAGTAGCAGTTACAGAAAGAGAAACTGACTGACAATTATTTCATTAAGTTTGAAATTATTATCCTTTTCTGGAAATGCTCCTCATTCATGTCTATATTAATTAGAGTCATATTAATTTAATTAAGCGCCAGAGGAGAGGAGCCCTCGCGACACAAAGCTGCAAACAAACAAGGAACTATATCCTCTGGAAAAATAAATATTTGATAGGAATCTTCAAATTGAGAATGAGCTCTCCGACATTTCGATTAATGTCTCGTCAGAGGAGCTTAATCCGAGCGCGGTGATACAGACAATTACTAGCAGCTGGAGAAAGACAGAGAAACAGACTGTGACATTTATTTCATTAAGTTTAAAATTATTAGCACGTTTTCCAATATTTCTGTCCGAGACAAACTCATTGTTTGTGTCCATATTAATTTATTTAAATGCAAATAAAACTAAACATATTTGTTTTCTATTCATTTACATCAAAAAGAGAAACGAGTAAAACAATTAAAAATGCAGGTCTCTCTGTGCCCAAGAACATCCGTCACTTTAACCTCTTAAGCCCTGAGGCCTATTTTCTGAAAATCCTATACTTTTACTTTTTAAAGCATTTCTCAGCTTTTCCAAGGTCTAAACTGCAAATCTTGGTATCAAAATGAAGATAGGTTCTTGGGGAGTGGTGTGGATGAGTTAATTTGACAGTCAAGAACACTGGGTAAGAGTAATTGATGTTGGAATGGCCAAAAAATTAACTCCGCCTAAAAAAAACCTTCATGTTTCCTCTAAAATCTCCTTATTTTACTTATAACGAAGCAAATAAACACAATCAATTGTAACCACTACATGTCAAGGACATCTGTAGCAAGTTTGGTGTTCATACTACAAGAAACTAATATTCTGTACAGGTTTTGATTGAACAAAGTTCAGGCGTAATCCATGTTGGCACAGTTTGGCACAATAATTGAAATATGGAAAAAATTGTCTTCTTTTCTTGCTTACGGGACATGATTTCAGCAAAAAAACTCCTAAAGAAACGCTGTAAAAGGGGGGTGGAAGTCCATTTACGCCATCTGTGTGCACTTTTGCGTAACGTTTTATTCACAGTACTCCCTACTCGCTCCCTGCTCTAAAAGACTTCATGCAATGTAAATGAGTTACATATCGCTGGATTCTGCTGGTTGTTAGCTTTCATTTGATGCCATGGTTTTGGTGTTTCCGTTTATATTGTGGATACATATCGCACATAAACAAAAACTTGGTCATGAATTATACTCCGGCTATGTTGTTTATTTGCATGGCGTTAGAGCTGTGGTTAACGGATATGAAATTGAATTAGATACGTTTTTAGAGGAGTTTCCGCTGAGCACAACAGTATTTAATATGTGTGGGTTATTCTCAGGGTTAGTGAGCTATGAGCGAAGATGTAACGCACAAGGGGGCAGGTCCCCGGTACCGGGGACTCTCTGGCTTAAGAGGTTAAACCGAGACATGATAGTTTCACTTATGAAAGGGAACAGATTTGTTATTTTTAATACATTTTAATTAGTAAAAAGTAATCAACTGCTCAGTATTTATTTGTCTATTTTTATGTAGTCACTAATTAAGGTTCATTGGTAGCAAGCGATAAATGGCTATGGCTGATAGGGGAACTATCGAGACTGGAAAAGTTTGCATGCAAAGGCAGAGGAAGAGGCTAACTAACGCAAAAAAAACGTCAAACATCTGGACGTGCTGAAGGAAGACAGAAGCTCTGTGACTGTAAGGCTCCATTACAGAATAAACAAAGCTTCGGTTCGTTCCATAAACAAGTTCTTCTCTCGGAAAGTCTGAGGTACTGTGAAATACGTGTATTCAACCTCATCGTCATTATTATAATTATTATTTTACAGAGGTTTTAAAAACCATCATAGTTATCTGACAGAAAAGAAAAACCAATGTTGGGTAATGGCCGCCAGTCACAAGTCAAATAGAATGGGATGAAGTTGTTCAATTTTCTGTGAGTAACTAGGGCTGGAAAGGGACATAAATAAAGTCCAAATTGCATCGAAAATTTGCATGCGCAAACTAATGAATCCAACGTAAACGTGTAGAAATAACAACACGCTTCACACAGTTCAGTGCTGGTGTATGCTAACGTGCTGTCGTGCTGTTTGCATTAGATAAAGGAAATGAACAAAGTTTGGATCTGTTTCATGCGAATATAGTAGAGGGGGTTGAAATTAGGAATGTGTGTATTCTTTCTAATGTTTTGTTGACATAATTTACCAATTTCAGGTGTTTTGTGCAATGCTGGGTCGGCTAGCATAGCCACTAATATTGCTGCATCAGGATTTATTATGCTCTCTGTAACTTGGGTCTAACAACTCTATGATTGGGATGACGTCGAATTGCTTGACATCGGCCAACCCTAGCGCAGAAATCGTTTCGGTATCGGTTACAAGAAGCAAGAAGTTATCGGTTATTATCTGTTATAAAAGAAACTGTTATAGTGCATCCCTAGTGATTTTCTCATTTATCAATCTATTTTTGTATTTTCGTGTTTAGTTTGGCACTGAAATAATTCCATACTAAACCCCAGTGGAAGAGAAAAAACACATTTTAAAGTGCATTACAACAGTCTCACCAAGCATCTGCAAACTGTAAAGCAACGCCTCATTAAACTGCTAAATCATTGATTTTTTTTATAATACCTGTACAGGCTCTACCGTTGCCATGACAATCGGAGTCGGAGGAGGGAGGGCGGTCACCGTGGAAGCAATGCTCTCCAAGGAAACATCGTTTCCATCCTGATGGACCAGAATCTGTGTGTGGGCAGGAGGAAGTGTTTGGTTCTGCTGCTGCAGGTGAAGCAGAGACAGCAGCACTGTGTGTTTTTCAGGGTTCTCTTTAGCCACGCCCTCTTGGCTCTGGGCGCCGGTCTTCATGCGGATGCCGGTGTGGACGGACTGATGGCGGCGCAGGTTGTAGCTGTTCTTGAACTGCTTGCTGCAGATTGAGCAGATGTGAGCAGCACGGGCCGGCCGGGAAATGGGCTTCTCTGGGGAACAAAAATAATTTTATTTTGATAAAGCTTTAAGAACATTTAAAAAGGACATATGTAAAAAAAATAAACTTTTCTGACATTCCGAGCATCTTTTAGTGTCATTCCTTCATCGAAAACATGCCTCAAGTTTTATTCAGAACCTTTCATGCATGTTTGTGTAATACTGTATTGCTTTTTTGTGAAGTGAAAACGTCTCCATGTCCTTAATTCTTAGCTCCGCCCGCTGACCAATCAGACTAATCACTAGTACAGCTCATCTCTGTGCTGCCCGGGTTTGCTGCTTGACCAGGAAGTGCTGAAGAACATGCAGAGAAAGTGTGTTGCTGTCGATTATAATGTTATGTGAAACATCGCGATGGACGATGACATCTTCACAATCACCAACTTAGATTTGTAAACAGACCCAATGTTACAGAGAGCATTGCTGCCTAATACAAGGTGATATTAACGGTTATGCTAACAAACCCAGCATCGCATGAATCGGTTAATAATGTCAACGAAACACAATTAGAAAGAATAAACACATTCCTGATTTCAAACCCCTACAATATTTGCATGAAACAGATTTTAACGTTGCTCATTTCCTTTATCAGCACGAGAGCTTGTTAGCATACACCTGCACTGAACTGCGTGAAGCACATTGTTAATTCTACACATTTACATTGGATTCATTAGTTTGCGAAGTGAAGAGACTCACACAGAAATCTTCGATGCACTTTGTACTTTTTTAGGTCCCTTTTCAGCCCGGGTTACTCACAGAAAACACGGTGTGTCTCTTTTGAACAAATTCATGCCGTTCTATTTCAACTCTATCTGTAACTCTTTAAATAAAAAAGCACAAAGGACTGTAAGTTTGTGGCATCTGTTTAAAATGTTTTAAATTAGGATCGACAACTTATGTGAAAGTGTTTTTATTTATAATACAGTGATGCCCCGAGATACGAATGCTTCGAGTTACGAAAGGTCTCGCGGGAATTTTTTTTTTGCATCAAGATACGAAGAAAAATTCGAAATACGAATAATAACAAACATTTCTGTTCTATTTTCCACTTGTTTTACGTCGCGCTGCACTTCCGGGTTCTGGCGCTCCTTTCTCCCTTGTGTGCTTAAAGTGTGCTTTAACACACTTTAAATCAGTTTTAAATCTAGCTAAACATTATGTATAGAATACCAATAATTTACTATAACAAATGTTAGTCAAGGTGTTGCAAAAAAACAACAAAAAAAAAAAACGTTTATAATGTAGAAAGTGCTGTTCTGTAGCGCAACTTAGAGAAACCCTGTGACGCGTTCTCTCCATCCCTTCTCACACACTCGGTATTCTTTATGCTTGTGTTTGAAATTGTGTTTGTGTTTGTAATTTGTGAAATATCTCTAGAAAGTTAACTTTCATACATACCACCGTAATGTTTTCTGCATCCGTTCCACCTCCTCCGACACATCGCTTCACTTAAGGTAAGGTTTCACATTTGTGGACATATTATGTATTTTGCTTGTGTTTTATTATCATTTATTACATTAACAATGTGTAGATTTAAGGATTGAAGAAATGTTACTTTTTTCATCTACTTATACTGTTGTTTCTGAGAGCCGTTGCACGGATTAGGCGTTTTACATGTAAAACTTGCCATGGATTAATTTCGTATCTCAGGGTACCACTGTATAACTTATCTATGGCTCGACTCCAGGCATTTTAATTTTAACATTTTAATATTGTGTGGCTGTTTTTATTTTTGTTTTTCTGTATAGGTTCTTTTTTCTTTTAGTTTCTACTATTCACATTTCAATACACATTACATAAGTACTGGGTAGATTATTGAAATAGAATTGTTTTATATAATAACTCTTATTTGATGTATTGGAACACTGTTATTTGTAATGCTTACTTAAGATACAATAGTTACATAAAAAAAAACTTGCGACTGGTGGCAATTACGAACTACATTACCCATGAAACGGTGCAGTGCTAGTATAAAGGGCTCAAATATGTATTATTAATGCTTTAAAAAGTGCATAATATGGCCTCTTTAAGCACTGGAGGCAGAACACAATTCCATCGTGGTTTAGCCGGGGCTTTTAGAATAATGTCTGAACTTGACAAATCTATACTTTTTTTTTTATTTTACACTGGAGTCATAATGATTTAAAAGGTTTATGAAACGCCCTGAATGATATTCCACAGAGCATTTTGATTAAAAAAATCTCCCATCCACTCTTCCCCATCCCAACCTCCTCCCACTCCTCCCACCTACCAGGTTCAGGTTCCTCCTTGAGAGCAGCGGTGTCCACTGTGGAAGGGGGCTGGTCTAAGTGCTCTGTGGGCGGGGTTTCAGAAGAGGTCGTGTGGACGGCTAGAAGTTCTGATTGGAGGGTTGCTTCCAGTTGGGACTGGGGGGGTGTGGTCTGAAAAAGACAATCACAAACGGAGTTTGAATTCAAAACTTCTGCACAGGAGTCAAAACTGCTTACATGTATAGCAGTGCTCTTGCTGATAAATAGCTGTTTTAGCATTCAATTTAGATATTTAATGCATAAATACGCAAATATTAAAGTTATATCGTCTCACCTGGAAGAGAAAATTGCTCCACGCGGCATCCATTTTGTTCCAGAGCAATGAATATTATAATCAAGCACACAATCAAGATTAATGGCGCATCATTGACGTCCGTCCATGTGATGTATTGGTGTTTTTAATTATTCGCCCGTATCATTTGATGTAACTCGCGGTCAAAATAGCACACGGAACTTTACTGTATTTTAACATCCAACTTTAACCCGATTCATCGGGAAAATCGCTACTTATTAATTTCGCAAGACGAAAATATCAAAATAACACTCCCGCAGACCATCCACAAAACAACAGCATTTGACACAGTAAAATAGCGATTAGGCAAAACCCACACCGCGCATCTGAAACACTTAAAACTGCAAAAATAAATCAGTGTTTCCTCTCAATTGGTCCAACAGGCCGCGCCGGTGTTTGTCGAAGCCTCGCGGTCGATTTCAAGCCCTGACCCGGACGAACAACACTCGAGCCCGGACGCAGCCCGCCGCTCCACCTCGGCGCTTCAATTCACAGGATGTCATCTTTCTTTTTTTATCGCGCACTCGCTCTCTCTCCCTCCCTCCCCTGTCTCTCTTTCTTCCTTTTCTTTTTTAATTCCTCTTTCTTCTTCCCCCTCCTCTCCTTTTCCTCTCGCCGCTATGTCCCAGTTGTTCTTAAAGGGATGGGGATAACGCTCCCCCTACTATTTCCGTCAGATAAACGAATGAGCCGACAATAAATACGAAAGACAGCGACTTTGTCGAGCTGTGACGTCACTTGACGCAGAATGTATTATTATTTCTTTAAAAAATAAAATACGGATAACGCATTTATATTGAAAGTTATTTCATCATGTATTTAATGTAAATATATTAATAAACACGAGTTCGTAAACATGATTTTAGTTATACTGACCTTAAATTAATGTAATTTGGGCTTAAGTTAATAAATTAAAACGAACTCTATGGCAAGCATTATTATTATTTACATTGCATTTTACAATTTAATTTGAGATATCTACAATGTGCGTGTGATTAGTCTGTACATTCATTGAAAATAACTGCAATGTTGATTTGACTAGGATTAATGTACATTAGAGATTTCAGCAAACCATTTACGATTGGTCAAAATCCTCAATTGTCTTCCATTGAAAAATATTTGCAGAAATAACTTCAGTTGAGGCACCATGGCGCATCGTGGCTCTCCAGTTAGAAAATTGTCAGTTTGAGGCTCGCCGGTGACCGTACTGGAAGGAGTTTGCATGCTCTCTAGGTGCTTGCGTGGGTTTCCTCCGGGCACTCCGGTTTCCCCCACAATCCCCCAAAAGTGGTTAGGTTCATTTAATAATCTAAATTCCCCTTAGGTGTAAATGTGTGAGTTAATGTTGCTCTGCGATGGACTGGCGACCTGTCCAGGGTGTATCCCCGCCTCTCACCCAATGTACGTTGGCACCAGCAGACCCCGAAAGGAAATAATAAATGGGTTAGAAGATGAGTGAATGAATCTTTAATGGAGTTTTGACAAGACACAAATATATTTAGCAATATCTCTAAAAATATTGCATATATTTTTAAATGAGCTTTGTGACTAGGAGCAATATAATTGTAGATACCTTAAATTAACATTCTGACTATTCAAAATTTATTCAAGGAAATCTGCAAATGAACCACCCCTTTCCCAAACCCAACTTTTTCCAACATTGCCATCAATAAACAAGTACAGAGCACATGACAGTCTTCTGTGGGTTTGGATTTCAGGTTACAAAACTTTTTATCGATAACAAAACTTTATTAACATTTAATACTGTAGGTGTTGTTGGCCTAGCCGTTAGCTGAGGTAGCGTTTAAAGAAACATCAGCATTGGTAGATTCAATCAATTTATAAATATTTCCAAACATAATTATCACTAGTCATAACTGATTTAGAGATATCTCTAATTACAATTGTGGATATACAGGTTTAAAAATACCTGTGACCGTTGCATATGTCTTCAAATAAGTTTAGACTTCAAAAAATAATTGGAGATACCTCTAATTCACTTTCTTACTAGTGTAATTAGAACTGAGGATATTTCTTATTGCATAGTGAACTTTCTTTATGCATAGTGAAAATATAATTTTCACTAGTCTAAATACATTTGTTTCCATCTTTACTTATATGGAGTCAGGTCAAGCGTTTAAATGTTAAAAACGCTTGCCATACAAGATAGTCTTAAAGGGCGTGTCGCCGTGACGCATGGAAGACTGCTCATAGATTTGTCATTGATTCCAGACCCCAATGTCGTTTGAGCATCAACAATCTGACACATGATTGAAAACAAAGCCAAATGAAGTTAATATCAATTTATTAAACATTTGTTTGCTTTCACTTATCAACCTTCAAGCCTTGGTTTTCCAGTAGCCATCTTTCAAGGATAGTTTCAGCTAAGATTAAGTACAGTCTACAAAAAATTGCTCAAAATTTAACAGAGCAAAAAAAAAAAGTACAGATTTAGTGAAGACTAAAAAAAACACCACCAGGGTATCAAGTTTGGGCACATAATAAACGTGTGTAAAACAGCCACCCGTTGTTTGTTGACAGCATTGCAATAATAGAGTGGGAGGAGGTGTCGTTACGTCAGTGGCCATTTTGTTTGTATTCTTAGTTTCCACCAGGAGTTCAGCTTGAATTGTTTTCGAATTAAATACAAAAAAATGCTAAAAATACCAAATAAACATTCATTTGTTCATTTTCTGACTTGCTTATTATCCCATTTCGGGTTACGGGAAACTGCTGGTGCCTATCAGGGGTCCACCCTGGACAGGTTGCCGGTCCATCACAGGGCAACACATACATTCACACCTAAGGAGAATTTAGATTATTCAATTAACCTAACCGCATGTTTCGGGATTGTGGAGTAAACCGGAGTACCCGGAGGAAACCCATGCAAGCACAGGCAGAACATGCAAACTCCTTCCTGGAACCTCGAACCGACAACCTTTTAACTGGAAGGCCACAGTGCTGCCCTACATAAATAATAAACAACTATTAATAATAAAGTAGAATAACAGACCCCTTACATAATTTGGTTAATGAGTAACCATGGCAACGGTGGTGTCAGGCAACAAATATGGCGCACGTGATGATGTCACTCCTCCCACTCTATATTACAGTTCTCTCCTGACTGAGCCACAGCAAAGATCCTCCTTCAGACTACTCCGAATCAGCCTGGATATATCGCAAAAGAACATTTTGATTTCTCACTTATTTAGCTTTTTTCTAACTGCAGTTCTCCACAAACTTGTACCCAAATAAACCTTGCTGTTTATAATTAATGCTGTGCGAAAGTGTGGATTTAACCATTTCTGGCTGGTCCTCAAATATACAGAACACAAAAGTGTCGAAATGAACTCAGTTGGTGTCAATTTCCAGATTTGAAACGTACTGTGAGGTAAATAAAACACTGACCCGTCGATGCCTTCAGCGACACTCTACAATGCAAACAGTCATTAGAACATTGATTGCTAAAGTTAAAAAAGCTATGAATCATTTTGTAACCATTCAAAGGCGTAGTGAAAGCGTACGGCGAGGTCAATCACACGGTATTTGATCACCCAATGTTTCACAGGATCTCCTACTTAAATCATGGGGAGGTCTAGAATTTTCAGAATGGGAGCATTTCCACTGAATCTAGAAATCAAATTCTGATAATTATTAGATCACTTGAGTAAAAATTTTTTTAATATTTTGTGAAGAACCCTTCGTTAACAATTCCAGCGGTCAAATGGTTCCTGTAGATCTTCGCCAGGTTTGCACACACTGCAGGAGAGATTTTGGCTCACTCATAGGTCTCTAGATATTTCAGGTTTAGGGGCTTTCCCTGAACAACACAGAATTTAGGTCTAGAAACTGGCTAGACCACTCCGGACTCTTGATGTGCCTCTTACGGAGCCACTCTTGCGATTCTGGAAGACCAAGTACATCTTTAATGCTCTGACCGAGGGAAGTTTTTTTTTCTCCCAAATATCTCACAATACATAGCTGCGTTGATCCTCTTCTTGGTACAGTGCACTCGTCACATCCTCTTGTCACATCGGGCACAGCGGCCATTTTGTTTGTATTCTTAGTTTACACCAGGAGTCAAGCTTGAATTGTTTTGGAGTTAAATACACACAAAAAAAACTAAAAATACAAAATAATCATTCCTTTATTCATATATAGGAATGTAACATAATAAACATTCACATTCACACGTAAGGAGAATTTAAATTACTTAATTAACCTAACCGCTTGTTTTTGAGATTGTGGCGAAAACTGGAGTACCCAGAGGAAACCCACGCAAGCACAGGGAGAACATGCAAACTCCTTCCAGGAAGGTCACCTCGAACCGACAACCTGGTACAGTGCACTCGTCCTGTCCCCTGTTGCCCCCAGAGCATGATGCTTCCATCCCCATGCTTGACTCTAGGCATTTTATTATTGGGATGACATTCACTAAACATAGTGAATGGAGTTGACCAAAAAAGTTCACATCTAACCACATTTCTTTCTCCCTCGACTCCTCTGGTTCCAAGGTGGTTCCTGGCAAACTTCAGATGGACCTGGACATATAGCATGGTGAACCTTCCGTGCGATGCATGATTTTACCAGAGTGTATTAATTGTCGGTGGTCCAAGCTATCGTCACGGCATTGACCAGCTCTTCCCGAGTAGTTCTGGGCTGATTCTTCACCATTCTTTGCATCCCCGATAACCCACAAGAAGAGATCTTCCATGGACCTCCAGTCTGAGTGACTATTTTTTCACCAAGCTTCTCGACATTCGCCCATAGCCGTTGAAGGTCTACATTTTTATCTCTTTGTTTTTGTTCATGTCGCACTTTTGACTGACTGAGGTCGTTAGTGGTCATAAAGACACCTCTGCAACTCACAAACAGGTGCTACTAAACTAGAATCATGATTGTAGTTGGACTGTATGACAATAACAGGTTTTTGAGGGTCATACATCAGCAAGTGATCAACCCAGTTTTTTGCAAATAATTTTTTTCTTTGTAGATTCCCTCTCTCACAGTGGAAATGAGCCTATGATGGAAATTCAAGACCCTTTCATGATTTATAACTTGCAAAATCACAGGATGATTGAAAACTTAATGACCTCAGTGTATGTAGCATTTCCCACATTTTTAAAAAGTGAATACTCTTTTTGCCAATCATTGCGTACATCGATGGCAAAATGGGTAGAAAACAAAACTCTTGCTCCAAATCTGCAAGTAGTGTGACCCTTAGCAATGATGATCTTGTATGTGTTTGATGTTATTGTGCTAATGCTTGAGTTAACCACTCTTCTCTGCAGCTCTTCAAGCTTCTTTCAAAACTCCAAGCATCACTGGAATCAGATTTAGGTGTCCTGTCTAAAGACCTAGAGTTTGTTGGAGTAAAAAATGCTCCGAACCCTTGTAACCTTGGGGTTATCGGTAGGAGCTGGATAGGTTAACTTGGAAAACACCTGCACTATAACATCAAATACTCCTCGAATCCTCATCACAGGCTGCAGAGAGCATTTTACCAAAGAAAATGTCCTCCGAGCACAACCCGACATTCTGTTTCACAGTCAAGAAGACATACATACATACATACGTACAGTATACAGATGATCAAATCTAGTCCATCTCAACACCCCAGATAAACCAGGAGAGCCTCTTTTACCAGCTGACATGGATCCAGACGAGTTTCAAACCTGCGTTACTCCAAGATTAACTTGAGTAACTATCTCACTAACAAGTCAGTCCATTCAATGGTACAATCTCATTGGCCCTCCAAACATGAAACAATCCAGTGTCCTCCATAATGATCTGCATGCACTGTTTAAACCAAAGATTATACAGACGGAGAGATAAACTGAGCTGGTGTTTCCCAGCCGAGTCTTTGTAGAATCCGCTCTCTTCAGCTTCCAAAGTTGCTCCCAAACCAAATCTATTTACAAACACATAGTCTTGATCTTCACAGAATTATATGCATTTCCATTCATAGTAATAAAGTCTTCCATCTCGCTTGATTACTTTCGTCATTTCAATTGAATGAAAGTGTGCATCTGATGTGACTTTAACTGAAATTTCTTTGGGTGACTGAGAAAATCCTGTTTGGTTAGTGCAGATTATTCCCACGGTATTAAAGGAACAATGCACTTTTATTGTCCATCTCTGAGATAATTATTTGTTTTGCTGGTTTTTGATCTATTCAGCCATCCTCGAAATCAATCAACGGCACTATTAGCTTAGCATAAATCATTAAATCCAATTGGACCAGAAGCATTTCAGTTCAGAACGGTATATAGAGCTCATCATAACCATTAATCATGGTATAGTTAACCAATTTGCGTAACGTCACTACCATGCTCAACAGAATTAGGCTTAGGGTGAGGGATTACTTACACCCAATGAGACAACATGTAGGCGGGGATGCATATTCAGTGGGTGGGGCTTAACCCATCTGCAGACTGAGACTTCTCATAGAAACAGCCATAGATTATAAAAAATATGGACAACAGGACACCGCCCTACTGGCATTGGGCTAATATGAGGCATCCACCGAGCTAACTTGTATTGGGCGGAAAACATTCTGCACCTAGCACCATGGGGGCGATCTCTGCTGTTTTTTTTCGACATTTTTTTAAAATAGGTTAGTCAAATAACTCCTTTAAACTCAAATACACCATAATCAATAATATTTTTTGCAACATTAGTGACAAAATATCTTTATTCGGAGAACAATGAAAAGTACTATGTAATGTGGAACAACAAAATCAATATTTTGCATAAGCAAATAATTTCATTTGGCTATTAAACGTTTTAAACGTATATATTTCTAAGTGTAAGCGTTTCAATCTGACGTTGATGCAGATAAAGGAGTGTATTTCTCACCTCCTGAAATGTATCCCTCCGCCAGTTTGTGTAACCTAGTTCTCCCTCCGCCAGTTGCGGCCGTGTGTAATCTAATCAAAACTAAATTCAATTAGATTACAGCAACGTTTACACCTCCACTGGAATAAGTTAAAAATTAATTTTAGAAAATAAAATGAAAATATGGCTTTTTGTAGCAACTCTTCAATTGTTTTGAGCTGAAACACCGCTGTTCTGATCGGATTCAATGATCTATGCTAAGCTAATGCTAAATGTGCCGATCTGATGAACCGTTAAATAGATTAAAAAAAAGACGGCAAAACAAAATACTTCATATATTACCTCTAGAGTAGTGAATTGCACTTTATGCAAATAAAGTGGAGTGTAATTTTAACAACCACAATGCACCATAACACAAGCTAAGCATTTATTTCATATCAAAAATCCACCACAATCTTAACAAGAAAGTGAGAGATAGTTGTTGATGTTTAAATGAAGTCTTCTACTTCACATTAAGTCTGGTTCACGTAGTCGTAATAACAAACTTAGGTAGAAAACTGAACACGATGCTTCACCACTTTACTCTATTTATATACATTTACAGTGCACACAATAAAAGATCAAAACGGCTAATGGCTGCCTCCGAAATGGTTCACTATCCAACTGCTTCTCTTAAAATATTTGAAGGGAAAAAATGGGGTTTGAATTTTCAATCGGAACATGTTCTTGAAGTATATGTGCAATGATCTCAGCTTTTGTTAGGTAATCCTGACTCTCAAATAAATCTCTAGGCATTTTCCAATGTTAAAATCCAGATGTAAATAGAGTTTCCACATTTGTTTCTGTTTAAGGATTTTTTTAAATTACTACTGATTATTGTAGTAGTTATTTCTGCTACAACAAATGGGGAACTAAAGATAAAAATTACTATTTCTAAGGCGTTAAACTCAAAGAAATAAAGCTTGTTGGTGTACGCACAACCGTCATGTAACAGACAATATCCACTCATCACCACCGAGATGGGAAGAATTGTCTATTACAGCACTTTTAGCATGAGCTTAACACAGATCATTGATTGCAATTAGACCAGTAGCCTTTTAGTCAAAAATGAACCAAGTGGTTATGAACTATACTATGAACTGATATCCATGCTTTCGGTGCTTTTGAGATCCAATGATCTGGTAAGCTGTCTAGAAACAAACAACCTAATTTGGGGAACATAAATCTTTTAGTTGAAAGTTGCTCATGCTTATTCTAATACGTGTAGGCCATACATTTTCCCCAGATTCCTTTGCATAAGACACTATATATTCACAATTTATGGGACAGTCGTAGGGGTATATTGTAAGAACGCTTTAATGTAATGACACCAAACTTTGTGTATATGGTAATAACCCTGAGCTGAGATTAGGTGCCAAGTTTTATCGCACAGCCCTCTAGTGGTCCGGAGATAATAAATTAATAATGAAATTATTACTCAGTCATTTAGACCAACTCATTAATTTCTAAATATAAATATTATTATAAATATTATATTATCATGTTCAAACGCTATCTCATTTACACATCTTTATGAAAGCGAGCAATGGCATTGACACCATGTCCTGAAGAAACCCAAAAGTTTGTGGGGGCGCCACCTTGTGGTCAAAAGACATTTAAAAGGAATTTTTGCAAGCTTTAGCTTATGGATAAAAATCTTGTCTGGACTTTTTGCTCCCCTTTTCCTTGCTGACAGCATAAATACACATTTTACCAACTTCCTGCAGCAGTTCTTAACCTCCTTTTTTAAAACTCCTCCATCCATTGATTTTGTGATTATGGATTTATTATGATTTTACTGGAGTTGTACCAAACTGAATCTGAAGGTATATTCTAGCAATAGTTAGCAATAGTTAACACGTACCGCAAATATCAACAATAAACAGCCTTCAAAAGCTGTTCTAATAGTTTCAAATTTAGACATGTCTTTGTTTGCATGACCAATATCACATTTGTCTTTCAAACTTATATTTTCCCATGATACCGGGACTGTTGAGTTTATGGTGAATACAGTTCTGCATTTTGCTCAGGTGCATCATGAGAATTTATATTCCATGTTTATCTCTAGATGCCACATCTACAGGACTAAGACTGCTCTACCTTCAGCTAATATAGCTTTACATTACTTATAGTACACTTAGATAGAGCTTAGCATTGAGCTTCGGATGCAGCCATTGCTTTTGAAACAAGTCCCAAAACGACTCAAGTGTGGCACAATAATTAATGAATACTAATGTGTTTACGACATTAATCTCATGCAACTCCTGCAGACATAAATGTGTCCAAGAAACGGTTTAAAACATTCAGTGTACGTACGTTCTTGTGTACGTGTCTAATCCCCTTTAAGACGTCTTAAAGGCAGTGGTGATGTCCAAGCCAAATTGCATCCCGAAAAAAAGCACATGAGCGAGGAAAGCCAGTGCTGTGGGATGAGTAAAACCGAAGAGAAAAGGCTCAGGTTTAAGAGTAGGGCAGATGTGAGCCATTGGAGATGTGCGAGGTGACTGAAGTACTACGACTGAGGACCCCGTCTGCCCCAGATGAGGCTCCTGGACCCCCGGACGCTGTTCGTCGGAGAGGTTGAGGGCTGTTCCTCAAAGCCATCAAACTGGGACCCCGAACCACCAGCCCTCCTCCCCCTCCATACACCCCTTGAGAAGATGACGAGGACTGGGCTGAGGACATAACGATTGAGGACGGCGCAGGAGGGGGAGGAGGAGGAGGAGGGAGGAGGGCAAGCGATTGAGAGGATGAGCGCGAGGGAAGGTGATGGGGAAACACATGGGGGTGAACGAAATCCCCACGAGGCCACTCTTTTTCTTTCTCCCTCTCTCGCTCCCGATACAGCTGAGGAGTGCTCTGGTGATGGTAGTGCTGAGGAAGATGGTGTCGGTTGTGATGGGAAGAGGAGGAGGACGATGATGAGGATGAGCGGGAGGAGTGATGAAGAGGCCCGTCCCAAGGCGGTCCCAAAGCGTGTGGGACTGAGGAGGACGAGGAGGATTCTGCTCTACTGGGACCCCTTCGGGAGTGAGGATGTGGACCTCCCCCATGGCTCCAGTGGCTGGAAAGGCGTGGAGTTTGGCTGGAAGGGTAGCCCTGCTTAGGGTGAGCCTCCGAAGGGATGCCGGTCAATGCCAGATTGCTGAAGCCCAAGCGGAGGCTTTCGGAGTCAAATGCCTCGATTTCTGAAGCCTGTCGCTCCCGCAGGGATCGGATGCGCTCCGAACGCTCATTCTGAAGGGTCAGCATGTCCTCCTCGAGCTGAAGGAAACAGATTTTTCAATGTTAAATGTACAGCCTGTGGGGTGCACGCATGATTGGGGTCACAGGGTTCTGCTGGAGATATGATATCTTGCTGGGTACACGTAGCTTAGTTTCAATATGGAATGTTTATCAGAATGGGGAGCTGTTGAGATACTGTGCAAAAGTTTTAGGATGGAGTGAATAATGCTGTAAATAGATAGAAAAACTTTGATGTGGGCTTGTTAAAAGAGATTTTTAGAAATGTTCCCAATGTTACTTTGAGTAACATAAACCAACCCCCATGTCTCTATGATTTTCATAAGCTGAGGTAAAGATTTACTGGTTGCTATGGTAAACAGTCTGGTTGCTATGGAGGGGTCAGTGATATAATATAATATAATGTTCCCTTTGTTACTATAAGTAATATAAACCAACCCCCATATCGCCAGCATTTACCAATGCTGAGATAGGCTTCAGTAAATGTGGTTACTAGGGTTAAAAGTTTGGTTGCTAGGGAGCTGTAAGTGATCTAATAAAAAGTAAGTTGCTACTATGGTTAACATAAACTCTATTCCCATTTGTTTCAATGGCCATTATAAGTCAATGGTAAACTCAACCCCTTCTAAAGCCTGGGGTCAAACACTTTTGCACAGTGGTTAGTATGTTCTTGCACAGACTGGTAACCTCCACAATTGCAGCCAATTCGAAGTTTTTAGAAAACTTCCCAGCATTCTTAAAGATTTCACAGAATTCCTTTAGTGGTACAAGCCTGAAAAGATGAAGCAACCCGAGTCAGACCAGTTTGGATGTCTTGGCAAAGTTTGGTGGCTGTAGTTTAGAATTAAAACAAAATACGAATAACAATATTTGTAATTTCTTTCATGTTAACAAATGAGCAGACAAGACACATCTTGTAGGATTTTGTCGTATTATAGTCACATTTATGATCAACCTGTTATATAAACAAGTGCTGATGATCTTCAACGTCACGTGTAGTCGCCAGTCAAGTAGCCAAACTCTGCTACCAGGGTGAGGTTGAGAATGAGTGTTTCTTGTCATAGCAACAAGACACAAGATAGTTAGACTGCATCAAAAAGGTCTCTCTCAGAAAAAAATTTCAAAAGCAGACTGGGGTTTCTTTCAAAGACGGAGCACGAGAATCAGATGAGGATCAGGCAAAGTTGTTGGCGAAAGAAACATCAAGCTTCTTACCTCAAAATCTGGGAGAAACAAGTGGGATCTAGATGCACCAGAGAAGGAAGAAGAGAAGCTGTTTTCATTGAAGAGTTGCAGGCAACAAACTAAATCTCCAACATGGGAACAAGGCCAAGTGACGAGTATCAAAATGTAGAAACCATGTGTAGAAACATGGCAGCAGGTGTGGAGAGTCATTGTAAATCTTTGGCTATGACAGAAGCTGTTGGAGAGCAGTCTACAGGGAACAGTTAAGCATGGTGGAGATTTCTTGCAGATTTGGGACTATACTTCTGCAAAAAGGAGTTGGAGATTTGATCAGATCCCAATACTGAGAAATACAGGGAAATGGTTATCCATCATGAAGGCATATGATTGGACCGAAATGTATTTTATGCAGCAGAACAATGACCTCAAACCTCCCGGAAGTGATGGCGTAGCCCCCACAGAGCCCTGAACTCAACATCTTCGAGTGTGTCTGGGGTTTGTATCAAAAGACAGAAGATATTTGGAACAAAGCTCCTGCAGAGTTCCTTCAAAAAACTGTCTGTAAGTTCAGCTCGAAGATGGTTTACAACATCTGCCCAAAACTTTAGCACGAGCTCAAAGAACTGAGGTAATCCAGCAGATCCAGGTGATCCAGTAAATAACAAATGAGAGAAATAACAAATAATAAGATGTCAAGAAACAAAAAAATTGAGCAGTATTTGCAAATATTTATTTATTTGCCTTTTTTTAATACAATTTTTTGTCATTTTATTTTTTTAAATGTACATTTTTTTTAATTGATTCTAAATTGAACGACTTAATGACATTTTTGTTCTAAAACTCTAGTCAGGAAGGGACAGTACTTCACTGTTGGCATTTTCCTATTGGTTCATTTTGTTTGTCGCACTGTAAATAAGTTCACGTTCTTATTTTTCGTTTGGCGTTTGCCTTGTTCCTATTTACTTTCCCTTCCAAAGTTGAGAAATCCTTTTCTGTTATACCTGTAACCCCAAGCGGGAGATTTTTTTCACCCATCGTCGACTGGATGAAGCTCATTAGAGAAAGACTGACTGAAGCAGGGCAGCTAATTATTGGCTCAGCCCCTCCCGAATTTTGTTAACACACCAAATCATATTGGCATGATAAATCAAGAAATTGTTTTGAAAGGTTAATTTCAACAATAATCAGATATAAACTCATTTGTAAACAGTATTTCTGTTAATTTGTCACAGAAATTATGATTTCGCCCTGGTTTTAACTTAATTTCAATTAACCTTTATAGGCTCGTAAATCATTGGAAAGGTTACACAAGTGTGAATATTAACAAAGCATTGAATACTAGAAAACTTTAGCACAAGCTCAAAGAACCGAGGTAATCCAGCAGATCCAGGTGACCCTAGCATTGATTTACGGCACTCGGGATGCCACGGAAGCGAGTGTTTACCCTCTGCTCAAGAAGAGCCCTGCGGATGGACACCCTCTGCTCCAGGTCCTTCACCTCGCGCTCATGCTGTGTGTCGGTGTGGATCTTGATTTTACTCTGGTAGGCGTTCAGCAGCTCCAGCTCCTGTTGCAGCTGCATCCTCAGCTTCTGGTACTCCGCCTCCTGACTCTCATCCAACCGCAGCTGCATGATAATTAAAGCAAGAAGCAGTTTGTTCACCAGCGGCAGAGTCAAAAGGGTTTATACGGAAAGTATGTTGGTAGAACTCTATTCAAATTGCTCAGATTGTTATTGTTTCGCGGAAAACCCTCACCATCTCCTAGATTCATTCACAGTCGATCATCAAAAACAAAAGTTGAAAAGGAGAAACGGTGGATACTCACCGCCTGGGTGGACAGCATGTCGTTGATGGAGTGGTCGTACTGCTCTGCCAGGATGGCTAGTTTCCGGGTCTGCTCGTCCTTGAGACGCTTCAGCAGGGCCTTGTGCTCACTCTTGGGCGTGTGCTCCAGCAGGTGGTTCCTCAGCGCTTTATACTGCCGCGTCTGGATCTTACATGTGTCCTGGAACTGACGCTTGATCTGCAGCTCTTTCGACTTCAGAGGTGATGTAGATCGGAAAGAGTGGAGGGGATGGAGAGATGGGTCAAAGCATGGCTGAGATAGTGGCTGTCTAACCTAAATCAGACAAGTATTCAGACGTGTTTCATGAGGGTTGAAGCTAAAGTGAGCAGGTCCTTTAATGGGAAAGATGATCTATTATTGAGATTTCCGCCTTCTGTTGCAAGGTTTTTGGCCTGATTCTTAAGGAAAGCAAATAATAATTGAAGATGTTTTGCATGAAACAAGTGTTTCTTTTAACCAAACAGCTTGATCCAAGAGTCTGCCGTAGAGGTGTGAGCAGTAGCAGCAAGGGCCTCAGAGTTTATAGACGATGTCTGGGTTGGTTTTTCCTCTGAGGATTCTTCACACTCACACAAAATCTTCTCGTGCTCATTTCTTGACTGCTCTCCCACTTCCCCAAAAAAGTGTGTCCACAAAAAGAGAGAATAGGAAAACCGTCTACTTTTCTTTTTTTCGTTTTGGTTTTAAAAGGATTATATAGATTGTTTTCATTTCAGTAGGTGTCCAGTCCTTGTCTCTTTCGGCCATTTGACTTCACTTTTAGAAGTGAGTGTTAAGAAAAGAAATGTCTTTTTAATGTTGAAAAACAGGTGGCGAAAAATAAAAGAATTAGCGGGGCGGCATGGTGGCGCAGTGGGTAGCACTGTGGCCTTCCAGTTAGAAGGTTATCGGTTCGAGGCTCACCGGTGACCTTCCTGGAAGGAGTTTGCATGTTCTCCCTGTGCTTGCGTGGGTTTCCTCCGGGTACTTCGGTTTCCCCCACAATCCCAAAGACATGCGGTTAGGTTAACTGACTGGAGATAGGCACCGGCAGACCCCGTGACCCCGAAAGGGAAGAAGCGGGTATGAAAATGAATGAATGAATTCATTCATATAGCAAAAAATAAAAATCACTAGAAAATGCTTCTAAAAAAATGCAGATGTGTATTCCGGGACCGGATGTAGTCACATTACAAGGACGCCAAATTTGAAGGTGTGCTTTTGTGGCTTTTGAAGGCCTACTAAATGCCTTTGGGAGCGTACTCCCCTATGATTGCAAAACAAGGCTCGTCATCTGTGGAAATCTCTTGCGAATATCACAAGAAAGTGGGGGAGCAAGAGGGTGTTCTGAAAGATACATTTTGTAATGAATTTTTCTGCAGTTTATTACGCTATTACCAGATAAAAAACGTTTTTTGACCATGTTAATTTTGTGTCCAGTGAGATTTTTGCCCTCGTATTTTAATTTTAACTTTTGTATTTAAAAACAAAAATTAAATAATGACTCTTTTTTTTCTTTTTTTTTCCTAATACCCATGTCTAAAAGCAAAGTCAAATGTCCAAAAGAGACACGGACCGTGTTCGGACCATGTTGTGTTTATTCAATTTCCAAATCGCTATTGAAAATTGAAAAAGTCAAAATTCGACCCAATATTCTTGTTTCTATGTTACACTGAACTCAAAACCATTTTTATTTTTTATACACAGTAAAATGCATTTTTGTTTTTTAAAATATTTGTTTATTCAAAGTGAGTGAAGTAATTAAAAAAATAATAACATAATTGAGCAGGAGTAGGAGTCGTTACATCGGGCACAGCGGCCATTTTGCTTGTATTCTTAGTTTACACCAGGAGTCACATTTGAGTTGTTTTTGGGTTAAATAGTCACCAAATAAACAATGATTACTAATAAAATTGAATGACTACACTCTAAAATAATTCAGGTTGTTTGTTTGTATTGGTAGGCGTCACTCTGTTTAACAAGAAACCACGGTACTGGTGGCGACATGCTACTATTATATAGAAAAACACAAAAATGCCATTAACCTTCTATTTGTTTTAAGAGCCTATCCAAGCTGTAGAATATGGCTACGCTTAAACCATCTAAGGCGCTTATTTGCGAGCCGATACGCACTGGAGCAGCATCTCAGACAGACTACAAATCAAACATGGTGTGGGACGCGGTTGTTCTGCAACTTTTTTCACCGGGCAGGTCGTCTGTAGTGGATTGAAACATATAGTGACTGCTAAGTGGTGATCTATATGCACACACTAGACAAGAGCATCACAAGTTGTTGAGTTGAGCCTTATTCAATGTGTTAAAAACAATATTATTATTAAGTAAATAAACATTACAATCGTTCCTCACTGAAAAGTACGTAGTGATCCATTACTTTGTCAAGAAGCAGTCATGTGATCCATGAATGTGATGCGATAGCGATACAACGTAAAGAAATGACAAATAATAAGATGTCAAGAAACAAAAAAAATTGAGCAGTAATTGCAAATATTTATTTATTTGCCTTTTTTTAATAAATTTTTTGTCATTTTATTTTTTAAATGTACATTTTTTTTAAAATTGAACGACTTAATGACATTTTTGTTCTAAAACTCTAGTCAGGAAGGGACAGTACTTCACTGTTGGCATTTTCCTATTGGTTCATTTTGTTTGTCGCACTGTAAATAAGTTCACGTTCTTATTTTTCGTTTGGCGTTTGCCTTGTTCCTATTTACTTTCCCTTCCAAAGTTGAAAAATCCTTTTCTGTTATACCGTAACCCCAAGCGGGAGATTTTTTTCATCCATCGTCGACTGGATGAAGCTCATTAGAGAAAGACTGACTGAAGCAGGGTAGCTAAATAATGGCTCAGCCCCTCCCGAATTTTGTTAACACACCAAATGATATTAACATGATAAATCAAGAAATTGTTTTGTAAGGTTAATTTCAACAATAATCAGATATAAACTCATTTTTATAGGCTCATAAATCGTTGGAAAGATTATACAAGTGTAAATATTAATAAAGCATTGATGTCGTCTTACTAATCCCACTCTAAAAATAAACAAAAACTAATTTTGGGAGGTTTTTAATCTTGTTCGTATAACAAGACATGAAATAAGAGCCATCTCAAATGTTCAATTAATTTAAAGTGGAATCAAATAAATAAATATCAGTACCTAGTTAAAATGGGAAATAAATTAGTCAATAATTCATTAAAAGTAGAATTAAATAAACAAACTTGTGGTCAAATAACAAATAACTTGGTTAAAACACATACATGTGTATCTTTATTAAAAATTATTTCACTATTAAATTAATTATTGCATGATCCCTTGTTGCAGCTTTTCACAAATTTATTTTGTGTAAAAAAAAATTTTATCTGTCCATCACTACAAAATGTGGATTTACATATATTAAATTACACATCTAATAACACAATAATTTAACTTTTTTAAATAAATTAATTACTAAACATTTATTTTATCACTTTGATTCCACTTTAAATATTTAATGGCATATTTTATTTATTAATTTGTAAATTGTGACACTTTTTGTCCTCCATAGAAAAGTGCCATTGTCACATCTTGACATTGTTTTATTTTTAAAGATCTGTCTATAACAAGCGCTAAATTCATTTTAATTGATACACATAGCAAACTTTGTAAAAAAAATTATCTTAAAAAAATTACTGATATTTAACATTTAGTTCGACTCTAAAAGCGTTCCAGCATTTCTGATCAGGGGTGGTTCTGAGCAACATAAATGATGCATAATGAGAACTACGTGAACAGAAAACAAACGTTGCAGACAAAAATGAAAAAAAAATGAATGAAAAGGACAGAGATTGTAATAAAGAACATTTATTTCAGAAACGAATGAACGGAAATCTGAAATGTTCGACTAAACATCCATTCATGCACAACACAAAACGAGGATGAAATGCACTCCGTGGCCTTTAAACAGACGGTGCAGCATAAAAAAAACACAAAGGTCAATTGAAACAAACATACAACTGAAAAAGAGAGACATATATTGTGATATGGGAGAAAGATCAGCATGTAAACAAACAATAAAAATAAAAAACTAAACTCCCAATTATTGGAAAACATGGCTTCAATCCAAAAGCAGATTTTAGGGAATTAAATTGCGCCACTTATCCACTCCTGTCCCCTTTATATCAAAGTATAAAAGTTTTTACGCCCCTTCAATCCCTCACACGTTTTAATGTTTGGCATTTTTTTAAACAAAGTATTTTGAATCTAAGGCACTTTGTGAGCATTGCAAACGTTATTATTTTAACTGTTTCCCTCTTCCTTTATAACCGTTCTGATGATCCTTCATCCAAAAACATTCCGTTTATCTTTTCCGTTAGAATAAAATAAAGAACTCAATGGCGTTCATGAGTTTGTTTTCAAGTCTTTAAAAAGAATGAGGTTCTTCCATTTAAGGTCTTAACAGACATTTGTTAGATTTGTTTTAACATTAAAACAGATCAAACGATTAGAAATTTATTATACGGATAACACTACACTATATTTTAAAAAAAATAAAGCGTTCCCAATAAAACACAGTACACAGTGTAAAAAAACAATTGAGAAAGTTGCATCCATATTTAAGGTTTTGTTTTCCAGAAAAAAAAGAAAAATCTTCGGCAAACAGTCAAAACTGCAATTTTTTTGTTGGATTTTTTTCTGGATTCACTGACTTTTCCTGAAAGTTCTTCCTGGAACACTGTAGGGTGAAATTCAAGGCAACTTCCATAAAAAAAAAATAATTTGAATGCCAGTTGCCAATTGTAAAATTATACGAGAATTTTCAAAAAGTCAAAAATTTGCTTTTTTTTTTCTTCTCTAAAACACTGCTATTTAAATACTGTATTATTAAATTCAGGAAAACCCAACTTAAAATTTAAACTTGAAGACTTTAAATTTTGAAATGTTTGTATCGCTGCCTGAATAGTTCCCGTGTGCACTTTGTTCTCTTTGGATAGATCTGCATCTTAAATACTGAACCACTAAATCAAAATGATAAAGTTATCGAGGCACACTAAACTCAAGGCTCAGCACGCAATAATATATTAAACCCAGTCGAAGGAAATCCATTATAAATTAATAAAAAAAAAAAACAGATGAAAGCATTATAAAACACAAATCAATATTATAAAACGTGATCCATCGATAGACTTCCTTTAATATCGGATTTAAGGTGCTTTTGAAAGCTCCAATCTAAATGGCCAGTGATGGGACTCATAGATATTAATAGATAATTATCTGCATTTACCAGTTCTCAGGACACTGACTGAAATAAAAAAAACAAAAACACTGGTTTTTGACTATTGCTTCACACAGAGCATTAATAAAGGACACATTCGTCTGTTTTGATATTAGCTTTCTTAATGGTAGACCAAACTGAACATTTTAAAAGTTTATCTTTCATCGATAAAACTTTTTAAAACTTTAAAATCAAAGGTAAAAACAAAACACTTTTGCTAAGTTTCAGAGACAGAAAAGCTCTTCTAGTGCAAGGCTAACTATTTTCTCATCACAAAGACAAGAACCACTGGAGCCCCCTGAACGAAAGAAAGTACATTTCTTTGGAGAAGTCACTTTTAGGTAATACGGAGCTCAGTTTAAAGCCGAGTTGAACAATCATTTGGTGCGACCTCTATTGCACTTGGAGTGATTAAGTTTGTAGTGTTGCAGCTTTGGGAGATCAATAGTGTAAAGCATTCAAACAATGCCCTTTTAGAGAAGGCACAAACAAATAATGCTGGATTTAACTGAATTTTCCCAGAGATCCATTTTGGTTTGTATTGTTGAAGTCTGCCTTAAAACCAAAAAAACCCTGCAGATTGCACAGATGCAGCTTCAACAATCATTCGGACACATATAGCACTTGCTATTTTAAAGTAAAACAAAAACAAAACTTGACTTTCACAAAAATTCACTGAAACAAACTGTGAATGAGATGAAATGAAAATCTTAAAGGAACAGTGCACCCTGAAATAAACCCTTGGGTTGTTCTGACTCCGGTCACACAACAGTGAAGGACGGCTCCGTAAAGCTTTAGAATAACTCACAATAAAGCAAACCTTTTACAGAGCATTACGTTACAATTAGGCTTTAGATTGAACCGCTTCAAGATGTTTTAAAATCAGAAAGCATTAAATCTGTTATTACAGTGATAATTATTTAAATAAGGTTTACGATTTATACATGGATCAATTTCCGATATTTTGTTTATATTAACATCGATCCGATAAAGGGACATTTAAGACTTGTGTTGCAGTTAAAAACAAGGACTCATTATAGTCTATAAACAAATAATAACAAGCTGATTTAATTTAGATTAACACAAGGAATATATGTTTGTAAATTATTAACTAATTTTGTTGTATATTAATGATTTTCTAAAACTTTATAATGATATAAAATAAATCAGATAATAGCAGGAGAGGCAACTTTTTTTATGAATACTTAACGCAAAACTATTTATTACTAGTTAATAACAGATCTAGTAATGACTAGTTATTGATTTGTACATAATCACAAGTTATTTTTAAACAATTCATAGATTGTACTCACTTTATAAAAGATTTTATTTTAATGCGTCGATAACCTACAAATAAAACAAGGCCATAGCTTGTATTGTACAAATTACACATAAAATACGAGCGTCATTTCAAACCCCCATGCGACGGTATTTTACACTGGTTCAGTGTTTTTCTAACACCATGCGAGTTGAATTAGCACTGTCACAGTGTTATTTTAACACCACGTGAGTTGAAGCAACACTTGTCAAGTGTTATTTTTAAACCCATGAGAGTTTAACTAAGACTGCCCCAGTATTGTTCTAACACTGAGTTAAATCAACACTGGGCAGGTGTTAATGTAACCGCCACATGTTGGTAATTAATACTGGCCCAATGTTATTGTAAGCCCACGTGAGTTGAAGTAACATTGGTCCAGTGTTATTATAACCATTTCTGAGTCGCATAAACA
The DNA here is from genome assembly GCA_007224835.1 of Danionella cerebrum. Lineage (NCBI taxonomy): Eukaryota > Metazoa > Chordata > Actinopteri > Cypriniformes > Danionidae > Danionella > Danionella cerebrum. The sequence continues at coordinate 344,062 of SRMA01026725.1, read as the reverse complement.
CTGGCCCGGTGTTAATCTATCACTGTGTGAGTTGAGCTAAGGCCTTATTCAATTTTAACACCAACTAAGGTGCTAATTAAACTCCCATAGTGTTACAGTTGACGGCAGCAGTGTTGATTTCACACAGAAATTTTCTGTGTATGAATGGTGAGTTTGTGTCAAACAAACAAATTTAGCTTTTTACTCTATTCTAAAGTAAACAATTGTTTTCGTTTTGTGCAAAAAATGTGAAAAAAAATGTTAAATGTTTTGTTTGACCCAATAGTTCACTGGGTTCTTGTCGAAACCTTTGTCAGCCTCTAAATCAATTGCAAGAAGATTTTTTGAATTTACAGTGGTATAAATATTTATATATTTTTCTAAACTAATATACACTTTTCTCATATAGCAAAAGTAGGATTAAATGGCAAATGTTAACTTTAGAATAGGAACATACTTGTCAGTTATGTGAAAATATTTGGTTGCGGCTCAATAACAAAGTGAAAGATTGATTATCACTTTGTTACAAGTGAACATAAAACCATCTCCATGTTGATGACAGGTTTTTGAGTTAAGTGTGTCATTTGTACAATACAAGCCACGATTTTGTTTTATAGCACAGTAATCCATAGATTGTTTATAACAGAGCTTGTTATATTAGGGCAGTGTCTAACTTTTAACAAATACAGTTTTCATAATTACTAGTTAATTAAATAAAAGAAAACAGTTTTTTAATGCCTATTATTGTAAAATGAATGCTTTGTAAAAGGAAAATGCCCAATGTGTGAGTATTTAAAAAGAATTTCCAATATTTTAATGAAACCTGAAGGCTTTCTGTCGCACTAAAGCCCATGTAATCCACATTTAAAAGAGACACAATCAGAAAATGAACCCAGTATACAGAATACAATTTTTTTAAGAAACAAAACATTTTAATGAAATGTACAAATAAAAAAATATGGAGAGAGTGGTAAGAAAAAAAAGTTGAATTTGTAAACATCTTACATGTCATTATAATATTTAAAATATTATTGGTCCTCCTATTGGTCAGACTGAGAATTTACTTTATATTCTATAATCTAATATTTCTTTATTTAATAAAAAAATTTTGGACACAGTTTTGCTACAAACGAACATGCTTCTTATATTATACTTTTGGTCAAACATTACCCTATAATAACGTATTTTCATGCGTTATCAAACATGCCGACCAGACACTCAAAATATCTCTTCTCGAAATCTGAATTCAGTGCAATGGGTTCATTTACTGCTGCATTTAATTAAATCTACAGGTATTCTCTTGCATTCTCAACGAACAGACAGAAAACATTCAGATTTCATTAAAGAAATCCTCATTTCTCAACCAAAGTTGGCATTTGGGCTTCTGAAACAACATTAGGGTTGCTAACACTCATTTTTGGGAGTACAACCAAGTTCTCCTAAACAAAAAAGGGGTGCACATGAACATAAGGACTAAATAAATTCAGTCGTAAAAACAGTAAGGACGTGTGCGCTCACATACCTCCCTTCCTCCGTCCCAATCTATCTCCAAGGCACTATTTTTCCTCTCAGACTCCTTCCTGAATGGCTCCTCCTCAACACACTCTCCCACCTGCCTTCCTCCCTGTACATGCTCTCCCTCTCCTCTCTTCTCCTCCTCCTCTCCCTCATCCTTCTCCTCTGTTCCCTCAGAGCTCGAGGCAGGAGGACTGGAAGCTTACTGGGCTTCTCCCGTCGGAGCAACCCTAACCCTCGCAAGCGTCTCAAGTGAGTCCGCGGAAGCTCCTTCAAGATCCTTTTGGCTAAACGCAACACTATGGAGTTTGCCAAGTCCGTGAGTGTTCCTAGAGGTCTCTGGGCGAATCGACGTCCCAAAAGCATGAGGCGTGCAAACAGCATGGAGTGTTTGCTTTTGGCGTGATATTGGGTTGATTGAAGGCTCTTTAAAGGCACAGGGATCCTAGATTGCCGACCACCCCAGTTGCGTCCAGCTTTAGGAAACATGTGGTAGAGACTGCGCTCGGTCAAACCACCCAAAACTGACTGGCACACGGCGAAAAGAGGCTTCGGTAGGCGAAAAAGAACCCGCATCCATAGGCGGTTGAGTTTGCGAGGGGTGCTTTGGAGGAATACTCTGGCAGGCCGGACGACTAAGACCACAACAAGATAGAGGGTGAGGAAGAGAGAGGGTGAGCTGAGGAAGGAGGCTGATATTAAGGCGATGGGGACGTAATAGAGTCCCAAACTCAAAGACAAAGTAAGACTGAACACTCCAGAGCCCCAATACGTGAGTGAGAGGTACGTAGAAAACGAGAGTGAGCAGCATGAACGAAGAAAGAGGTAGGAAAAGAAGAGTGCCAGGAAAGCAAGCTCCCCTGAGAGAAGTATAGAGGCGAGGGAAGGAAGTGGAGGCGAACGGCGAAGGGACAGTAAGAAGATGGAGAGAAAAAGAAGAGTTAGGATAGACGGTTGCATGGCAGCAGAGAGCGAAAGAACGAGGCAGATTGCATGAGAAAAGAGGGAGGGAAGGGTAGGTTGGGAAGAGGTGGAAGGGGATGGCGGGATGTAGACCGGCGGAGGTTCCAGCTCTTCTAAAGTATCCGGGAAGTAAAACTCGGAAAGTTCATCGATGTCCCGCTCACGGGGGTGGTGCTCGAAAGAAGGGCTGGCGATTAGTTCTGACGGACAACCATCAGCTACTCCTCTATCCTCTTCCTCAGACTCACTTTCATCCTCCCAAAGAAGACCTTCAACCTGTCTGGAATCTGCATCAAACCTCTCATCCTCTAACAAGGTTTGGTGGAGATTGGTTAGCGGCAGTACAACGGTTCCTTCAGAAACCGGCTCTTCAAATTCATTTCCTTCCCGGACGACCCTTTGCCTAATCTCTTGATCAGATGTCCCTTCCATCTGCGTCTCGTCACCATCAATCTTTTCTAAATCTCTCTTCTCTTCCTCTTCATTTGGTACCCTTGGCCCCACCTCTTCACAAAGAGGCCCCTCCCCCCCTGCAGCGTCCTCATTGTTGTCGCTGTCACTCACTCTAAGGCTCTTGGGCTGCTGGCGGACTTCAACGGCGTGCTTTTGCCGCAGCTCTTGCTCTCGACGTTTGTTGTACTCCATCTGATTGGTGAGTTCGCTCTGATGCTGTGTCCGGATCAGATCGGCACGGGTGCGCTGAACCAGACCCAGCTGCCTGAACTCCAACTCCTGAGTCGACTCATGATGCCGCAGTAACATGGCGCACTCCAGGTCCCTCAGAGTCTGCTTCTTATTCAGGTCCTGTGGATGAACAGGAAATAGAATTAGATCAAATTTGTATAACTGCAACTCAAACTTAGAACCCCTTCAAACTCACCAAACCTGTGGAGATCATGTGGAAGGTTAATTTAAGCACTGTGTAAAAGTATTTGAATTGAAGTATTTGCATGGGTTAAATGTTTACCATTGAATTATAAAGGCCATTGAAAACAAAAGGGAAAAGCCAACAAAAATTTCTGGGAAATGTGGATTTGATTTCGTTAATCATAGTAATAACCTACATTTTTTGCTCCCTAGCAACCAAACTATTTACCCTAGCAACCAAATATTCTGAACTATATCTCAGCTTTGGTAAATGATAGATATAGGGGTTGGTTTATATACCTTATAGTGAAAAGATAACATATGTCAGTGACCCCTTCCTAGCAACCAGGCTTTTCCCATAGCAACTAATCTAACATATCTTTATCTCAGCTTCGGAAAATCATAGCGACATGGGGGTTGGTTACATAACTTAAAGTTACAAAGGTTACATTATGTCAGTGACTCCTCCCTAGCAACCAGGCTGTTTGCCATAGCAACCATATTAACACATCTTTATTTACGTTTTGGAAAATCATAGACATGGGAGTAGGTTTATATGATTTACAGTGACAAAGGCAACATTATAAGAAAATGACCCCTCTCTAGCAACCAGGGTGTTTACCATAGCAACCAATTTAGCATATCTTTATCTCAGCTTTGGAAAATCATGGCAACATGACGATTGATTTATATCACTCATAGTGACATAGTGTAGATTTTATTCTATCACTGCCCCATCTATAGTGACGAAACTGCTCTAAATCTAAGCTTATGAAAAAATAGTGAAATGGGGGTTGGTTTAGAGCAGTGATTCTTAACCATGGGGCCGCGGCCCAATCTCGGTCCGCGAGCGGCAACTAGTGGGCCGTGAAATAAAATCTGTTCTGAACCTGTGGGCCACGGGACCTGAATGGCACTTCCTAGCACTTGGTGGCAGTGAGGGGTCAGTCGGGCGTTGTGTTATGCGCCAATAGAGCCTCGGCCAAATAAGCATGTGGCTCTTTGCCTTATTTCATTTTAGTTTTTTTTTTTTTTT